>APFE030151223.1:0-27621 GCA_000404065.3 Pinus taeda | reverse complement strand
CCTTTTGTTCCTCAAAACTGGTCAACTATATCAAAATATGCAGCTACAGCAGTTTCGTAGCGCGCTACGAAACTGCTACACATTAGGCATTATCTTCAGCAATTTCGCAGCGCGCGCTACGAAACTGCTGTGTAATCACCAAAACACAGTTTTAATGCCAATTTTCCCTTACCTTAGCCTTTTTCTTTGAAATATTTTCAGTGATAACACAACACATCATTGATACGAACTTAGGAATGACCGAATTAGAGCCGCGGAGGTGGCTCAAGGGAGTAGGAAAGGTAGGGTTTCTTAACCTGCTCTGGGTGCTGCACTACAACTGCACCCCAGTAACAATTTTGGTCATCAAGAAACTGTTGTACTTGCTACATGATGGGTATCTGTGGCTAGAGGAGTCGATACCCATCATAGATAGGCTGATTCATCGGATAAGGCGACTGCCATATACAGGAGAGAATCCGACAGTGATATTTGGTGGAAAAGGTGGCAAGCAAGCTCTTGTAGAATCAATGAAAGAAAAATTTAAAATGGTGAAGAAGCCACGTGGATACGCTATATCCAATATGTGTGAACCCGCTGTGAAGGTAGCCACATAGATCCTCGTGAGGAAGGTGATGAGTAAAATGTCACGCTGACGAGGTGTCGACACCTATCGTCGCACAAGCAACATAGTGTGCTGAAGGAGTCCAGTTCAACTCGTCAGACTAACTTCGCGGAGAGTTCCTGGCGAACTACCACAAAGCATAAGAGCTCAGCAAGATGTTCCACTATGTGTGGCTATTGTTGTCGATTGTGTTGGTAGCGTGGGATCTGCCAGAGGACAACCAGTTCTCTTCGATCATGCCAGACCTCCCTGAAGCAGCAAAGTACGCTTTGCTATGGACAACCAAGGATGTGCAGCGAGTGAGGGATTGCAAGATCTTTTGGATCTTGATGGAAATGAACATTTGGATGTCCATCAATCGCAAGTTGTGATTCTTGCCTACGGTGTATGCCAACCTGCAGGGCTATACCAAATTCAAAGCCGACTTCCATTGAATATCCATCATGGGGCAGAAGAACCCTACGTAGAAATGGTATGAATTGCCATATTTGGAAATGGACAATGCCATTGATGCGGTGCTTGATCAATGGATAGTAGAGTGGTGATATACAACAGATTTTGTGGTGGGTGGAAGCAAGTCCGCCACGCAGAAGAAAAAGAGGAGGCCAAGCTTAAGATGACATAGCTCGCTGAAAAGAGCAAGAAGGAGGCTACTAATAAGGCTCAAGTGAAGCACGAGGCCATGAAGTAGACAAATGGGGCAGAGCAAGGCTCTAATAAAGGCGTGAGGTCACATTCACCTGAGACTGAGGATGAAACAGATGAACAGCAAGGCGCGGACCCTCAGGAGACGTCCACCCGCATCAAGTGCCCAAGAAAGCTAGAGAAAGGATGGCCCAGGAAGAAATCATAGGTGACCAAGGCCTTGCTAGACCCCATCATGTTAATAGGTGACGATTTACATGATACTAGCGACACAATGAGGGATGTGACCGTGAACACCCTACAACAATTTGAATAGTAGCAACAGATCATCTTAGGGGCCATCCAGATAGGGTTGTAGGAGTTGTAGACTCATGCATCGCAGGAAGGTATGGTGTCTACCAGCCTGGATAGTGGCACTTCAGAGGCTGTCGATATACTGCGCACAGAGACTTCCAGTGTGATAGTGATGTCGGACAGAGCACTAACCACAAAAAATGAGGCTGAAAGGCCCACTGTGAATGCCTTAAAGGGATTCGGATTGAACTTGGTAGTGCTCTCACACAAAGCACTCCTTCTCTTGCAAGATGGAGTAATTGCAAAGCTGAGGGCATGAGAGCACCGCACCCTCCAGGTGATCAGTGAACAATAAATCAACAACGAGAAGATGGCCCTACATAAAAATTCTGCCCTCCTCACTGCGACCAAGGCAACCAATCAGAGTAAGTGAATTATGCAGGTCGTTGAGGAGGCCTGTCGAATGGTCCCAGACTTGGCCATTCCAAAGGAGGAGCCAGTCGAGGTATGCATTCGCAAGTTGGCCACAGGGGTGTGTGACACTCGGACTGAAATGGTGTGGGTTCAGCTAGAGTTGAACCAGCAAATTACGGAGTTACAATTGAAGGCCCAACCTTCAACCCCACTAAGCAGCAGTGGGCAATCAAGGAACAGTGGGCAATCACTGTCACAGAAGCAGTAGTGGCAATGGATAGTATAGTAGCAGACTGCACGCAACTGTTCGAGCAGTCATTTGAGGTCCTAACAAGCCTATAGGAGGACCCCAATGTACAGAGGCTAGAGATGGAAGCGCGTGAGCTACAATAATGATACGATGATGTTAATGGCATAGCGTGAACTGTCACACTGACACAGAGACTAGCCAAGCTGCAGGAGGCCAAGCAGCTGAAGGAACAAGTGGACGCAACGCTGCACAAGGAGGCAGTGCTCAAGGCAAGACTAAAGCCCTGGTTGGATGAGGCTTACACAATGATAGGGAATATCAAAGGCAGCTTGTGACTCTACAAGCAATGTAACAAAAGCTTCAGGATGATAGTGTAGGAGAAGTAACCGAGAAGATAGTGGAATATGTGAAGCAGGTGGCATCTCAGTGCACGACCGAGGTTACGGTCATATGGGTCGAGATGGAAGGACTTCGCGCAAAGATCTTCGTGCCTACCAAGTGACTCGAGGGCAAGTCACGATGTTTATATTGGGGTCCTATTGGGAACGGGATCCCCCAAAGGACAGTTTTGGGGCTAAAAGCCCATATTTTGGTCAAATTTTGTAAGAAACTTGTAAAGACTCCGCATTTTGTGGTCGCAGAGCACATAGGTGTTATAAGTCATAAAGGGTTGTCTTCCCTTAGTTTTGTAAAGGCTATAAGAGATCTACCACTGGTCCGCGAACCATGGGATTGTATAAAAAGAGCTAAGTTCTAAGTAGTTTTAGGGGAGGACACAAGATAAGAGAGTGATAGCTCTGAAATAAGAGGTCTAGGTTTTGCGTCATAGCATAGGTAGAGGCTCTGCAGCTGAGTTCACAGAGGCCTAGAGTAGAAGTCCACAGCTGAGTGCGCGAACCTATGCAACTGTGTGCACAAGGTGAATAGAGTCTGCATTTGCTTGGAAGATATCAATAAAGAGAAGTATTCCACAATTTCTATGTCTTTGTTCCGATTAATGCATCTTATCATTTTTTGTATGAATTTCCTTTATAATTCTTATCTTATGCGCGAATGTGTATGATTATGTTGGATAATCAAACACATACAAGAATATCTGCTTGCGCAGTGCTAACTGTGAGTATCTAATAAGATAAGTAAGACACTTAGACTAGTTTAGGAATCTGCATGGTACACTGCCCTAGTAGCACAAAAGGGTCTAGATCAAGGGTTATGGCTGTGTGAAGGACAACCAAACCCTTTCGCCAGGTATTGAAGGATGGAATAGAGGGCTTGATTGGCAAACCCTAGAGCGAAGTGACCTGTGTGAAGGCAGGAATAAAGGGAATTAAAGAACGTCACGACCATCTCAAGGTGTGGAAAATTGGTTCCAACATCCCCCCATATTGCTTTAGGTGAGACTTCGATCCGTGCTCCGTGGGCTGATGCCGAAAGGACCAGTAGTGTAGGGATTTGTTTTGATAATTAATGTTGAACCTGGGCCAGGCCCCCTCAGGCCAACACTATGATACATCCCTTATTGAACATAAGATGCCATTAAAAACTGAAGCTAAACCCTACCAGCAAAAACTCAGAAGAATTAATCTAGTTCTTCTACCAACTATTGAGAAAGAACTTAAGAAAATGTTAGATGCACAATTTTTTCTTCCACTAAGATATTCTAATTGGATTGCCAACCTAGTACCTATCAGGAAAAATAATGGTGAAATTAGACTATGTGTTGATTTTAGGAACTTAAATAAAGAATCACTAAAGGATAACTATCCATTGCCGAAGATGGATAATTTACTTCAGCAAGTTTCTGGAGCTAACAGACTTTCTATGTTAGATGGTTTTTCTGGTTATAATTAGATTATGGTCGACAAGGTGGATAAAGAAAAGACTACCTTCACAACACCTTGGGGTACTTTTATGTATGCTAGGATGCCTTTTGGTTTGACAAATGCAGGAGCTACATTCCAGAGAGCTGTGGATATAGCTTTTGTAGGCCAGGTAAATAAATTTCTTGTTATTTATCCTGATGATCTTACAGTGTTTTCTAATTCTGATCAAAAACATTTAAAGCACTTGATGAAGGTTTTTGAAAGATGTAGGAAATTAGGAATATCATTGAATCCAAAGAAGTCTTTATTTGCTATCACATAAGGGAAATTTCCCGTCCATATAATTTATAAAAATGGAGTAGTCATTGATCCAAATAGAGTATCATCCATTCAAACATTATCATTACCTAGAAATAAAAAGGAAGTACATGCTTTCCTTTTTAAAATCAAATTTTTAAGAAGATTCATACCCAATTATGCTGAAATTGTCAAAGATATAACTAATATGGTTAAAAAGTGTCATGAGGTTAAATGGGATGTCTCTTCCAGACATGCATTTGATCAAATCAAGAAATCTATTTCTGAAGCCCCAACCTTGGCCAGTCCTAATTATACCAAACCATTTAGTATCTTTTCCATTGACTCTGAAACAACCCTTGCTACTATTTTACTACAAAAGAATGAAGATTCCCATGAACAACCTATATCCTCTTTTAGCAAAGTCATGAGAGATGATAAGCTCAAATATGACATAATTGAGAAGCAGGCTTATGCCCTAGTCCAATCTTTGAAATCTTTTATGATGTATGTTTTACATTCAACCATTATAGCTTAAGTCCCCAACAATGTTGTTAAAACAATTCTCACTCAACGAGATACTGATGGGAAGAGAGGTAGATGGATCATCCAAATTTTGGAATATGATCTAACTATCAAAACCACAAAGCTAGTAAAGAGTCAAGGATTAGCTAAGGTTCTAGCTGAGTCCAATTGTAAAGTGCTAGGCATCAACTCTGTTTTGGAAATATCAGGGGAGAATCCACAAGAACCTTCCCAAAATTCAAATGAGAAGAATCCACAAGAACCTTATACATATGCAGAAGGGGAGAATACACAAGAACGTTCCCAACATCTTGAAGAAAAGAATCCACAAGAACCTTTACCTTCAAATCAGACCATTTATGTACATATTGATGAGAAATTTTTGTTATCAAATTGGTATCAAGATATTGTAAATTTCTTGATTCATTTTGAATGTCCTGCGCAATTTTCCAAAAGTCAATGTAAAACTCTCAAATTGAAAGCAATCAAATATTGTATCATAAATGCAAATCTATACTGGAAAGACCCACTCAATATCTTATTATTATGTTTAACAAAATCAAAGACTAAAGGGATCATTGACCAGTTTCATGCAGGATTTTCTGGAGGACATTATGCTTGGAGAGCAACAACATATAAGATATTAAGAGTGTGAGTTTATTGGCCAACATTGTTCTTACAAGTAGGAGCAAAGGTCAGAAGTTGTGTCCCTTGGCAGATGTTTGCTGGTAAGCAAAAACGAGCAGCTCTTTCACTAATCCCAACATTGTCTCAGAACCTTTTCTCCAATGGGGATTAGATTTTATTGGAGGGATTCATCCTACTTCAAGCAATCAGCATTGATGGATCCTCACTACAATAGACTACTTTACCAAATGGGTGGAAGCAATTCCAGTAAGAAATGCTACTAATGTAGTAGTGATCAAATTGATTGAAGAAAGCATTTTATCCAGGTTTGGTTCCCCACAACAGATTGTTACTGACAATGCCACAACATTTTCTAGTGTTAAAATGATTGAGTTTTTCCAGAAATATCATATTTTGTTACACCATTCAACTCCATATTATCCTCAAGGCAATGGTCTCGCAGGATCATCTAATAAAATTTTGGTAAAGGTTTTCAGGAAAACTTTAGCAGATCATAAAAAGAGCTAGGACAGTCATCTAATTTATGTAGTCTGGGCAAACATGATTACTCCAAATATATCTACTGGAAAATCTACTTTTCAGTTATTTTATGGGAAAGATTCAATTTTCCCTACCAACTTGGTTTTCCCTGCTTCAAAGTTTCTGTAGGAATCAACTGATGAACCTGATGGTTTTTCAAGGAGGATAACTCAAATCATTGAACTAAATGAAAACAGAGATGAAGTCCAATATAAATTGACAAAATATCAGAAGAAAATGAAGAGTCTATTTGATAGAAAATCCAGGGAAAGGGACTTCAAGGAGGGATATTTAGTTCTAAGATGGGATTCCAAAAGAGAAGACAAAGGAAAACATGGAAACTTTGACAACCTCTGGTTCAGACCTTTGCTGAAGTAGAAGGAAACAACATTTTTGTGTTGCAAAATCCAGAGGGACAATATTCCACATTTCCTATTAATGGAAGATTTCTGAAACATTATATTCAGTATTGAGAAGTTTCAAATACATTTTACTACCATCATTGTAATAATTCCAGTTTTTGTTTACCTTTCCAACTATCAGTATGACTTTTTACAAGACTTTAGAGCCCAAGGAGAAGGCACATGGATTTGCAAGTTCTCTACATTCTGCAGGAGAAAGTAGTCCCTAGTTGGAGTCAATGTTGTAACATCTACTATTTTTGATAAGTTAGCCATTAGTTGAAAAAAATAAAAATGCCATTGAAAAATGATAAGTTAGGATATGGATCAAAAACAAAATTTAAAATAAAAAATGTTAGGATTTATTATCATTTCAGGTCCATATCATAAAAAATGATAGGGTAGTTGCTCTAAAAAAGGAAGGCAAATGATAAAATGTTAGATAAGAAATAAAAATAAAAATATTTGCTTTATAAAATAAAAATTAGGGCTGCTAGTTCAAAACATATCTTTGAAATTTGTTGTTTAGTTTAAATAATTCTTAAATGCCTTAATTGGGGTTTAAATATTGTGATAAACTTGATCACCTTGCAAATAGTCATAACGCATGATTTTGTCGTATGGACAAAAGCGACAAAATGTTAAATCAACGCAAAATAACCACCAAGCACTTTTTAACGGACACAATTCACTCCACCTGGATCAACGGAGGAGGAAGCATTTCAGCCCCCCTTCAACTGTTTCCTGTTAAGATGATGGGGGGGGGGGGGGGGGGTCCGAAAAGTTGTTTTAATGGAAGCCCTTTTTTGCTACATGTCACTCCCGTAGCATTTCAAGCCCCCAAAGCCCAAAACTGTAAACCACCTCACCACACCCTCGAAATCCTGCTAGTAGTTCCCCCCTTCCAATAGTTGACCTCGCTCTTGTGGCATATCATCTGCTTGTTATCCCCTTCTCCATACGGAAGTCGCCATGTCATAAATCCGTTATATCTCACCCAATCACAAGCTGCCACGTCACAAAGTCATTGTGCCATATGCTCCTATGCCATTGCTAGCCTCATTTAACTGTTTTACCCTCCCGTTGGATAGTTAATCCCGCTCCTCTTTAATAAATTGCCTACAGTTAGATTTTAAATGGAAAATTAGGCCCAATTTTACTTATAAATAGCCCATGGCTCTACTCTTTACCACTTTTCTGCTTCCATGCAATCATTGAAAGTTTTATTCGCTCTGTGTATATTTTCCCCTATCATCGTCTTTCAATTAAATCAGTTTCCAAATCCCCCCCCATAGCAAGATGGCTCCCAAAGTTAAAACACAGAGAAATGTCGAAGAAGGGAATCCATCTACATCCTTGCTTGACTTGGATCACCTTCCCCTTAGACTCCCTGTTCAAAGTCACAAACTATGAATGCGAATTCAATTTCCATGAATTTCATTTGTGGTTAAAGCAGAAATATACAGATAAGGAAGATCCCATTCGTTTCTAGGAGACACTTTTGCCCTTGTTCTCCTTTCCCAAAACTCATCATTTCCCTGATTTGATCACTTGGTGTCAAGCCAGGTATGATTTTCTTAAAAGAACAATGGTGACTCAGGATGGAAAAATCTTGGTCACCATTACTACTAAAAGTATAAACCAAATTCTAATGATACCTTCATCTGACTCCCTCAGCTATTTCTCACTAGCAACTCTCATGGACCTTTACAATAAACTCAGCTTCCCACAGAGAGCCCTTATCTTTGAACTTTTTCTACCAGAAGATGTTGATTTACCTAAGAGAAACCCACCTTATTCATCTTTTATGTTCCCTGAAGCCACTAGACATATCATCTCCCTGCTATCATACCTCCTAGGCTATGAAAATGATCAACTTGTTGAAGAATCCATCCTTGGATTTTTTCCATTTTCAGTAAGGAATATCAACCCGCTTCATGTATAATTATAACTAGTTATTGGCTGATAATATACATGAACAATTTATGAATTTTACCACACAAGGAGTGTTTAGATATAGCTCATTCATAATCCATTTGATTTTGTTTCAGTAAGGAGATCCATTGCACATTCATCTTAACAAGAAAGATGAGCAAGGAGTGAATCAATCAGTGATTCACTAGACAGTGTTAGTTAAAGAAACATCATCAAAGTCTACATTCTCTCAATTTATATATTATTTTTTACATCTAGTTCTTCAATTACTCAATAGCTAGGTAGAGCCTAGAATTGGAGAAAAAATTAAGAAAACATTGCACCTATATGAACAGACCAAGACTAGTGACTGGTATCTGTACCATAACTACACTGAAATTAGGATATATGGTAGTGAGTTAGCTCCATACAAACTGCCTAAGTATGTGCTAATGAGGATATTCTCGATGGAATACATCAGGGGATGATAAATATGAAAGAAGCCCATTTTGTCTCAAGTAAGAAAAAGTCACAGTTCAAACTCAAAGCCAAGGTAGGGACATTCATTTGTAATACTAGGTCTACAGGTATAGAGGTAGACAAATTATTAAAGAGCATGAATCTCCAACCAAGTTTCACCTGATCCTATGATCCTTTTGGGATCATTTCAGCCCTAAGAGTTCAGTTGAAGGAAACACCTTACAACCATACTCCCAGGCCAGAATTGGAGAAGTTTATGAACCAGGAGTAGTGGTCTGAAGGAAATCTCTTAGAAGCATATGAACAAGTTATAATCACTCCATAAGAAAATACTCCAGTCACTCAGAGTAATCAACACAAAAGAGCTAGAGAGGAAACTCAATCAGCTACATAATCATTTAAAGAGTATTCTATACTACAAAAGAAATTGAACACTGGATTGTCAATATCATCAAGGAGCAAGCCACCAAAAATAATTGAACTTGGAGATTTAGAAGATATTTCATCAACAAGGACCACTAATCCCAAATCTCCTTCTACTTCTTTAGCTACTCCTTTAGCTAAACCTATGGACATTATTTATTCAACTAAGATCAACTCAGTAGAAGATACTAATATCTTCTCAAAATTTATAGAAATTAAACAAAAGAATGAAAATATTAAGTCACAAATGTATAGTCAGATTTGGAAACAGACATCCACCTCTCAGCATTGACAGTGAAATAGGAAGCATGACAATGGCATTTTTGCAAGCTCAAATTCCATTTCTCAAACCCACAGTAGATTATAAGAAGACCATATTTTCATTTGATGTAAACCAAATACATCCTATTGATCAAATGGATTTGCATAGGCAATCAAGGGAAATGTTATTTTCGATAATGACTACAACTTCCATGTCTCTTTCAAAGCTCGGAATTGCCTTGTCAAATGTGAAATCATAGCTTAAGATTGAAAAACTCTCATCTTTAGCTAAAGATAACAAATTAAAGTCTTTAGAAGATATTATTGTTAAAATTGGATATGATCCCCAAGATTGTAAAAAAATTGAAGAAATTCTCAAGAAGAAAAATATAGAGATAAAATCTTTGAAGAAACAGTTGAAACTACCTTCAATTGAGGATCCACAAACCAAAGAAATGGCAGAAAATGAACAGCACGAGGAGGAGATGTTGAAGCTCATTATTGAGCAAAAAAAACAAGTCAAGAAAATGCAAGAGCAAATAGAACAACTACTCAAGGAAAAAGAGGCAATATAGCTTGTTGTGAGCTCAGTAACAACAATTCCCATAGCAATTACAGAGCCAAGCTCATCTCTTACTAGCATTGCTTTGTCTTCAGCAACAATTGAAACAACAAGGTTATCACAAGAGTTACAAGCACAAAACAACAAAATGAAAAGTTACTCTAGAAGGTCCAAACCCTGGAGTCACAGAAGGTAAAGAATGATACCTTGTATATAGAGGAAATGCAAAAGCCACATAGGTTAGAACTCAAGGTTAAAAAATTATAGAGTAAGACTCTAATGGTAGACACTTTGGCCCAGGCCAAAGAGGACATCTGGTTAGATATTAGCCACTCCATAACAGAAATATGGCCATCCATACATATTATTTTTGAGAAACAAGAATTGATTGCCAGATGCAGGACAAAGATAGATAATTAGACGGCAGCATTGGGCACAAAACCCAAAGAAGCAGTAGGGATGATCAAAGTACTAAACTCTAAGACTATGCAACAATTACAAGAGATAAATATTCCAGATAGAACAACTATTGTTTTGGAGATTAAGAAAGTCCTTATGAAGAAGAATCTACTAACTCAGCTGAAAACAAAGTGTCAAGCTTTGAACATTGCAGTCAAAAGGTTTCATTCTAAATTCAGTATGTTGAATAAGAAAGATTTACCAGAGTTAGTGTCATCAAATGATCAACTAGTAAAATTGGATGATTATTGTGAAAGATTATATACTATTGCAGCTGACAATAGTCAATTTGTAGGGATAAAAAGACAGATTATTGGAAAAGAGTTTCTAGAAGCTTTGAGCGCTGATCTCACAATCAAATATGAAGTTGGACATCTTTTTCTCACTAAACCCAATTTTGAAAGATATACCGAAGTTGATGAGATATTTAGAAGAATGGTAAATCTAGAGATACCAAGTGAGGAGAGGTGGGTTCAATTTTGTGAAACAATTGATTAACTTTCCATCCCAACAAGAAGGCAGCACAACAGTTTTTGAAGGAACTGTCATCAACAACTTCCTACCTAATAGGGACACATCATTCAACAGTTTTCTTTTCCTATTTTATTTTAGGCTATTTTTGTAATCAGTTTAAGATATTTTGTTTACTATCCAAACTAGTATAAATAACTCTCTTCTACGAGTTATTAAAGGTGGTACCTTTCCATAAGCAATTTTGTAAGAAATGATGTACAAGCTTTTTCTAGATCACTAATAATAAAGCAAAGAATTTTGAATTTGATATCATACATTCTCGTTTTCTTCTATAAGTCTTTCATGTGTTCCATTCATTTTGTTAATTTTGCATATGTTTAAGTTTTACAGAGATACATGTGAGAATAAATGTGTTACAATTATTCTTAAAATTCCCTCTGAAGTTATTATTATAAGAGATTGAGATATTGGATTGTTTGTCTAAAAGGCTCCCTCTAAATCATAAAATTGTTAGTATCTTATGTAATTGTAAGCATATTTTGCTTAACTTTTGAACATTGGTAAGAGGTTTTCCCACTTATGATGATTTATCTTTCTATCTGAAATTTAAAGTAATCATATCTCCTTACTATTCTTTCTGCACATATTATCAACTTAAATCACTGTATGAAATTAAATAGCGGCCCTTTGGTTATCTATTAGTACTATCTAAAAGGGTTAAATACATCATTGTTATAATTTGTTTTATGTATTGGTCCTCCATAAAAACCAAAACCCAAAACCCCAAAACAAATATCTTAGATGCTCTGGCATGATCAATTGACCATTATCATCTCAAAGTTACAACCTCTAGAAAAGTGCCTTGACTTCCGCAGACCCTGGCATAGGTATGCTAGGAAAAGTCCATGGATGATGGCTTACAGGCTTGTGAGAGTGTCCAGAGATCTCTAGATGCTGGCATGCTTATAACATGAGAGCTTCGAGAGGTCAAGAGGTCTAAAATATCATCGGGAACCAGGGGCAAGATGTCTAAGTCGATGAGATGTCTCCTAGGGTTGTTCTTGCTGATGTGGAAGGTATAGTTGATGTGTTCTATCGTTTCAATTTCCTTAAGGTCACCAAGGAGGATGAATACCTTCATAGTGGCCTCCCTCGTCCCATGGTTACCTCAGTTGGCCGGTTACTTGGGTATATGTGGGAGCATGGTGGTTATAGATTGGTATCAGAGTGTGGTTGTGTTGTCCTTGGGAGAATGTGTTCATCATGCATTCATCTCAGTTGTACATGTGTCAGTGATTCTTTTGGTCTATGTGCTCGTTGCATATGCATGGTGTTGGTCATGGTCGTAGTGATGTTTCCATGGGAATAATGATGTCATTGTGTGAAGCATGTTGTCATTAGTGTATGACTGGTTAGATGTTGTTATATGTCACTTACATGTGTCATTTTATATGCTTTGTTACATTCTCGTATGTTTGGTTACATTCTTGCATGCTTGGTTACATGTATCATTCTTGTAGGTTTGGTTACAAGTATCGTCATTCATGCTTGATCATATGTGTTGATGCATGTGTGTGGTCGATTATGCATTTCTTATGCATGTTAGTGTTTGCATGTGGTCAAGTATACAGTGGTGTTATGGTTGTTGTTGTTATGCATGTAGTCATGATATGTGTGTAGTCGATATGGTCATGCATTGATGACTAGACTCTAGCTAGACTGATGGTTACATGGTTATATGCTTATGTATCATATGTATATATGTTGTTATGATTATGTTATACAAGTATCATGTTGATGTGATGATCTTGTAGATGAGATATCCTCCCTGAACTATGCTAAGGTATGTTGGTTTATTGTGATTTGGTTTAGTTGACATAGTATGCCTTACAGGAAAGCGATCAAATGGATAGCAGGATGGTAGACTACAAAGGCTCTCCCTATGAGTCAAATGAGCAGCGTGGTGTTGGGATATCTTCTGATTTAGCAGATACATTGAGAATCTTGAAGGAAGAAATAAGAAGTTGTAAGGAGGACAGTGAAAAATCATGTAGGAACAAGAGAAACAAGAAGAGGTTAATGCAATACTCCTTCAAAGTTTGTCAGAATTGCAATGAGAAGGGCTACTTCGGATCAGCCATGAGCATGAGGAAAAAGTTAATGGGGCATACAGAAACAGTTTTTATGGTGATCACAGGTCGGACAAATATGGCACAATCATAGATGGTAGGTTGTTGGACACTCAAGATAGGAGAGGTGATAGACATGTACTATTCTAGTTCTAGTTCAAAACAGGCATCATGATCGTCATCGTTATCATCCTTATAGGAGGAGTGATAGGGGATACTTTTTGGATGAGTTTAAAAAAGCAAAGACACCTACCTTTGATAGAGATATGAAGAAATCACAGGATGGAGAGGCATGGTTTCTTGGTGTGAGGAAATTCTTCAGATTACATGATTATTCAAAAAACATGAGAGAAAAGATAGCCACTTCAATCTCAAAGGTAAAGCGGATATTTGGTAGGAAGATGTAAAGAATGTTAAAGGTATACATAAGGATGATTGACTTGGCATGAGTTTGAGAGGCTCTTCAAAAATAAGTATTTGTTAGAAAGATACTTTGATGACAAATTTAAGGAATTTTATCAGTTGCGGATGGGTTCCATGACGGATGATGAGTATACTAGTAGGTTCTTTGACTTGTTGAGATATGTTCCTTACCTCAAGGAGGAGAAGGCCAAGGTTCAGAGATTCATCATTGGACTGCTAGTAGCATGGAGGGACCGGATTGAGTTTGATGATCCTAGATCATTGGAGGAGGCAATTCAAAAGTTGAATCATTTTTATGAGCAATCGAAGCGCAAAGTTGAGCCTAAGCGTGACTTGAAAAGAAATGATAAAGATAAACGAAAATTACGACCAAAGCAAGGAAGACCTCAAGATGAAAGTGAGAAAGAACCCTAAGGGGGAGGGTTCTATAAAATCCATGGTGAAAATTTCATGTAATAAAATTTAATAAAGGAAAAATAAGACCACGGTTAAGGGACACTTATTCCAAGCTTAATGTTGGGCAAAGATATCCAAGTGGACATCACTAGATGTGTTTATGGCTAAGGAAATTAGCAGAGGCTAAAGGAATTAAAAGGTAAAAAGACATTTTTGGCACATTTTTTTATGAAAGTAAAGGAAATTAGGAGAAAAGTAAGGTGAAAGGTTGCATGTTGCAAGTGAGGAGGAAAATGAAGGAAAATAATGGAAAATGAAGAAAATAGAGGCCTCATTAATAAAAAGGCTTCTGAGAATTAGTTGGTAACATTTTGTCTATTAAAGTTTTGGAGCTCTCTCATTATTCTCTCTCTCTCTGACTCTTGGTCACTTAGATTTTTCTTGGAGCACTCTAGCTTTGGATCAAGGAAGGAAAAGAAAGCAAAGGGAAAGGAAGGAAAGCAAGGATCAAGGAAGTTGGAAGAGCAGGATCAGGGAACTTCAACAGGAATACTTGCAGGTAACATATTGCATGTGTGATTTCCTCACTAGATTTGACATACATGGACTTGCATGTTGGTGTATGGTTCTCTTGCTATCGGTGGCATGGTTTTTCTAGGGTATGATAGTGTTTTTCAGCCTAGCCTTGCCTTTTTCCAGATGTTGTGGTATGTTGGGATGTTTATCTCAGTTTTGAGCTTTGGTTTGTCAAGTGGATTTCAGAATCCGGGGCAGAGGTAGTCTCAAGGTTCATTCCAAAAGGCATAGGAATCCCTTGACCAGTTTTGGCAGGATACACAGTAAAGCCTGAGGGAGGAGTCTCGGTTTAGGTCCTAGTGATCTGGGTTTGGATTGCAGTAAATCCTGAGAGGTCGGTCTCGGTTTAGGGCCTAGTGACCAAGGATTGGATTGTGGTAAACACTGAGAGACAAGGAGACAGAAAATTCCTCAAGGATAATGATGGATTCCAAATGCAATTCTATGTTTGGTTCGGTTGTGATCGAAACACCAGTTTTGGTGTGATCACAATTTGAGTAGGGTGGAGGTGGTTTAACCTTTGGATTGCCTTGGTTGTTTTTGGATTGGTTTATCCATGATATCCCACATTCATGCTTGGAATATGGCACATGGGTGACTGTCTGAAAGAAATATTTGGTTTAGCCATGTCTATGGCCGGGTAGGACATGGAAGTCCCAAACTTGGTAGGATTTTACTATGATTAATGAAAGCTAAGTTCTCTTAATTTTTCACTTGCTTATATGTGGATTTAATGGTTGTTATATTTATGTTATTTACATGGTTTTATGCTAGTTATAAGAATAGTTAATTGATTGGTTCATGTCATGGTTATCTCAAGTATTTACTTGTAATTGTTAAATTGATAGATGCAAGACCTAATTGATGTTATAATATTTCAATGGAGAAGGTGGTGATCCTTCTTGTCATGTTTCATAAGATTTTTTGGTCATTCATGCTCTGCCTTGTAGCCTAGACCTGTAGGTTGCATTGATGCCAAGTGTTTGACAAAATTTAAATCACGGTTGGGGATGGTCAGACGTAGTCTTGAGGTTATTTTTCATTTATTAGCCTTTTCATCATGTCTTCGATGGATTCTGAAAGTTATAACAAGTTCTGGGCAGTGGTCAGAATTCTGGGCTAGAAAAGTGCCTTGAATTCCATGAACGTTGGCACAAGTATGTTGGGAAAATTTCCTTGACACAGGCTTTTATGCTTGTGAGAGCATCCATAGGTCCTTGGATGTTGGCATGCCTATAGAATGAGAGTGTCCAAAGGTCAAGAGGTATAAAAGATAAGTGAGACCTAGGGGAAAGATGTTTGAGTGGCTGAGATGTCTCTTGGGGGTGTTCTTGCTAATGTGGAAGGTATGTTCGATGTGTTCCATTGATTCCATTTCCTTAAGGTCACCAAGGAGGTTGAATCCCTTCATAGTAGCCTCTCTCATTGCATGTCTACCACGGTTGGCCAGTTAATTGGGTAGATGTGGTAGGAGGGTGGTTATATTTTCTTTATTTCTATGCAATTTTATAACTTTATAATATCATAGTTTAGACAATGAAATAATTATTCATTAACCATGATCATGTATTAAGGTCTATTTTATAGCTTTACTCAATGATTAAATTATTATGAAGAAATATACAATAGTTCCTAGATAATGTTAATATTTGAGTTAGGATTTGATTTATATATCTTCTTCGAACTTCCATATTAAATTTATATACATTATCATTATTTAGTCATACCAATGTTATTCACTTGGGCATATCCTTTTTCTTAACCTATCACCTATTAACTTTGAGAAATATGTGTTATGGGAATGATGATATGTATTGGATATTTTTCGATTGGAATTTAATTCAAGTGTTTATTATTTCCACTCTACTATTAACTCCTCACTATTTTATGTAACATACCATCATTATCCTGGCAATTTAACACTTTAAACGATTATTCTAAAATATTTTGGGCCAATTATCATTTGTACATATCGAGGTTTACCACATTTAGTCCAAAGGGCCAATCTATGACCTAAAGCGAGGAAGTTTTGTAAACTTCCATTGGATACCTTGGCATTAACCTGTAATGGTGTCAATCCGGGGAACAATGCGATGTAGATCCTAGTTAAATGTTATCAGAGAGGTTGACATTGATGCAAGTAGGCATCAATTATCTTGTTATTTATCCTTTCAGATCTCGGTTCCAATATTTAACATAGATATTTACCACACTCTTGTTAATAAAAGATACTCCACTTGTATCATGGCTTCATCACATTAGAAATATCTCAATTATGTAGCTCTCATTTAATCAAGTACCACACTGGAGACCTTTGACAACCATAGTTTCTTACCTAATGGAGTTCTCCCTACAATTTCCATTGAGCTGGGGGGCATAATCGTTGTCCTTGATGTAAAGATTGTTGATGCCCCGCTTGAGTATAATTTTCTCCTTGGGTGTAGTTGGTTTTACACTATGATTGTTGTTGTTTCATCCCTCTTTCAGGTTCTTTACTTTCCCATTGGATTCAATATTGTTTCCATTAATTAGCTTGAATACTACATCTTGACGACTAAATTAAATTTTCTTGACGCTTTGGTGCCATTTTTTGGTGACAAACCTTCAAGATATGCAAATATTAGCGTGTATTTACCTAAGAAATCATTATTAATGAGAATTTTTATAATGCCACTATCCAATATTCAATCTACTACTGTTTATCCCATACACATGATCTCTTCCATCACCAGTACATCCCATCAGTCAAATGACCCTTGGATGGTATCGCCTCCTTCCAATGTAGACTCATATGATGAGCACATGTCACTTCTAGTATAATATATTTCCTTTTTGATGGTCCCATCAACACTTCATGATACCAAATAGAAACTCCATTCCAATATGTAATATGATTGGAATGTTTTTCTCACATGGGTTAGTACTCCACCTATTTCACATGACTCCATCGATGTCAATTTCTCTTTACAATAGGTCATCTTCATGGTCAAGGATTGAATGGATAATCCAATGGGAGGATATGCCTCATTATGTCTCTATCATCCTTAATGGAAATGGTAGAGCTTCGAGAAGAAGATATTAAATCGAGCTAGGGGTATTTTTTAGGTCATCTAATGAAGTGCTACCCTTGAACCGAATCAAGTCCTAGATTTCTAGTACCAAACTTGCCACAAAATTTTCCATTCCAAACCCCCCATTAACAAGTATCTTATACCTTCATTGTATTTTGATAGCTATTTTCACAAATTTGTACTAGCTCATGTGACCAATCACTCTTTATGTCCTCAGGTAGTTCCTAATAATGATACGATTCTAGGCTTTTCCTGGAATCATTAGCCTTTAGGAATATGGCAATTCAACTCTATGTGGTGTGGCTCTAACATGCGGTGCCATATGATATCGAAATGGCCCATGATTTCATACACATCCATAGGAATCCTTGGCTTGTATCTGTGGATACCAATTACATAATGTAACCTATTAATTTTTGATTTCAAGATTTTGTGATTCTTAATGTTCTAATGAAATTCTTCTAAATTAATCACAATGATTAAATTGTGTTTCACCTTCTACAAATGTATTTTAGTTTTGGTTTGGTGTGTGATTTGAGCACTTTTTTATTTCTAAGTGTGGGTTTATTTAGTTCAACACCTATTATGCTTGGTGTTTGATTTGTGTTTGTCATCATATACTCTTTGTTTATCATAGGCACACTCATGGTGAGATCAAGTGGTTATATACGTTATTCCTCTAGCTATGTTGACATATGTCACCATAATTGAGCATTTTTATAAGCATGCATGTCCATAAATCATGGATTTTTAATCACATCATTTGAAGTCATAAGTAAGAGTCAAGCTTGACATAGATAGTACATCATATATGTCAAAAATCCAAAAAAATTATAAAAATCACATATGAAAAATATATGGTCCTACTTTTACTCAATGCATGTTATATTTCTTTCATTATGTGGTTTAATAATCGGTATAGTCTTTTTGGATGGCTTTTGCAAGATTGGGTGGCACTCTTATTGCTACATCCACTAGATTTTTATTTTTTACAAGGTGTTGTCCTATACAACAACCCCCCCCCCCCATTTCATACAAATTTTTATATACAAAATATTAATATGAAATGGGTCCCTTAAAAATAAACTTAGTTACATGTGTGAATAAAATGGTGTGTACCTCATCATAAGAAAAATCCTTGTTAAAAGCCCCAATGTAAATAAATTATTTTATAGAACCTTTTTAAGAAATAAAGTGTTCCTTTAAAAAATTAAAAAAACCATTCTATATTGCGATAAAGCGATCAGAGATCACATATTGCAATATTAAGGGTAACACACAAAAAACAAAACCTCACCCAATTCTTCGATCTGAAAAGGTAATCGCAATCAGCAAATTGGGGAGAACAAATGCCAAATGGATAATAAAGCAATCCCCTCAATTCCTCCGATGTGATAAAGCAAATCGCAATCGGCAATTGGAAATCGGCCATGTCAATAATAAAGGGACATATGAGAAAAGCCTAACCAAAAACTCCCAATGCGATAAAGCTAATTGCAATTGGCAATTGGCACTAGGCGGAGTCACATGATAAAGATATGAAACATCATGTCAAATCCCGAGTGCGATCTATTAATTGGGCGCACATCTCGAAAAGAAAATATACATTAAGAAAGTTTGCATGCGTTATATTGTATCACCTTTCGATGATCAGAGATATTTAAAGCAATTTTTCAAAGCCTTCCCTTTGACACTCCCGATCGGCGATCATCGATTTATCGCTAATCACCGATCAATAAAATCTAAGGCACACTTGAAACAATCATTCGGCATATAAACGACGTGATGGGCATTTATGATGTATTTACCACGATTGACAGTTTAAATGGCTATTCAATACTGCAATTAAGGATGGATCTTTCAAAGGATTTTATCCGTGGTAATCCCTAACTATATTTTATTTATCATATGCCAATCGAAATAATTATATTCATTATCTTATTGGCTTTGCAGCAGCATTTTCTCTATATCACGATTTGCAACTGTTTATGCAGAATTCTTCCGAAACCAGAAATCCAAAGAAAATGGGGAAGAAATCAAAGAAGTCCACAACAATAGCTGCTCCTCCAGTCAAAGATCCCAGACCGAGCAAAAAAGGATTAATCTCAGATACAACGTGCCTTGGTCTGGGAAACACTAGCTGGGAGAGCATTTACAATCTGATAGAAGCAAAGGAGCCTAAATAATTATCAGAGGAAGCCACAGTCGATTCAACTAACAAATCCAAAGGAACTCTTAAAGAATTGGCTTGTTCCTATCTTCACACGATAGTAGCACAAGCTAAAATCCTACCATATAATGATGTAGTAAGATGGGTGGTGGAGAAGATTCTAGTCTCGGACAGAACCTTTTGCACAGCTGATGGAAGGATATTTGGCTCATTTCAGCCTGAGGATCTCATGAAAATGTACCACTTACCTCGACCTGAGAAGCGATACAACAAGGCATTCTTGGAGGTGTTTGCAAAGGAGAACGATTCAGAGTCAGCCCCGATAAAGCAATGGAGACATTTCCCTGAAAAGCACAAGCACAATTCATCGAGTAAGTATTATGTTGACTCTTTGGCTTCCCCTTATTGTTATGCTAGGGCTATGATGTGTAGGATGTGGGGAATACATGATTCGGCCAAATTCACCATAGAAATGGTCCCTCTAATGGAAGCTGCAATCAATGGTTATGTGATGGATTGGGCTAATATCTTGTCCGATAGACTAGCCACAACAATTTTAGAGTACAGAACAAATGCGCATAAAACTTCCCAGATTATTCCCCCGTTTAATTACAGTGCTTATATTATGGATACTATTTGCTTTAATTCTAAATATCCAATACTTGGGTGGAAATGGACTCTTCAAGACCTGAATCCAATCCATATTTACCACCAACAGCTATGGAAGGCGCATTATAAAAATCATTTGTATAAAATTTGCAATGGTTTTATTCTCCCTGTACATGATTCTATTTTTAATAAACCTGCTCCAAGGATATCCCTGGAAGTAGAAATTGATTTAACAGCAGTAGGAAGTTGGTTCAGGGAGGAGAAATTTACTTATATAAGGCTTTTTGGTAGCCTTACTAAACCCCATGTTCTTCCCTTGTATGTGCCTGATAAATTGTTAGCTCAGGAGTTGGCCTACCAAATAATAGAGAAGGGACATCCAGAACCCTTAAGGATTCAAAGAAGCACATGTGGCCAATCTTCCCTTTACGGTGCGGCATTTTCAATCTGCATGACTATAAGCATGCAGAGAAGGAGACAGAAAATATGCTAATGTTGAATATGGCCACAATTCCTAACAAGCCATATGATCCAAGATAGGTTTCTTACAATTTCACATCTCAAGCCAAACTTGTTAAGTTTGATCATAAAGCCGATGAATTCGATGATCTATTTTCCTCAGCTGAATCATTATTTCAAGTTAAAACATTGACCAGGATGAGGTATCAAGATGAAGGGTTGGAAACATTTAATATGTTTAGAGACCAGAGGTTGCAAACTCTGCCTCTAGACCTATTAGCCACAACCCCTATAGTCCACTCAAGCGAAACTAAATAGAAAATTATTGACAAAGCTCCTACAGTGGAAAAATTTCTTGAGAAAGAAAAAACACTAGAGCAGGAGCAAGAACAACAAAAGGGTGGTGAACGTATTGATTCAAATGTTCATATTGATCCCAAACTACTCAAAGAATGACAACAATTTGACTCAATTATCAGCAATACTAAGAGCTTGCAGGGATTTAGTACACCTGAAGTAATAATTGGGCAGAAGACAGCAACTAATACAGTTCCAACTGAAGGAACTAGTGGTCCATCCATGACCCAATAGATGTTGAAATTATTCTAGAGAACCCTTCCGATGAGATTGCTCTACATGTAGAAGAAATACCACCCTTATATGTCTTCTATGGCCCTAAGCATAGGGCTGTAATAAAGAGACAAAGGAAAAAGAGAAAATTTGATCAATCTTCTCTTTTACCTACGTAGATGGAGATAACTGATGTGGTATGGAGAGAGGAAGTCAACCCTTCTGAAGATCTTACTAAATTGTCTCAGTATGTCGGGGCATATACAGTAGCTACTATGGACAAGGCATCGGAAGTCAGCAATTTTCTTAAAGAAAAGGATCAAGTGAATCTCACTGGAGACACATGTATAGGAAATACAGCAGAGGATAGAGCAGTTAGTAGCACAGAAGCAATCAAACGACCAGTTAAATGAGCAATTGCTAAAAGAGAAACAAAGGATAGACCAACATGTAGTGCAGAAGCAGAAAGAGCTATCTCAAGTATTGAACAAGCTGAAGACAATGAATGAAAAACTGAGCAAATCAAAAGATGAAAAAATCGCTCAGCTATCATTGCAAATAGAAAGGTTCAAGGAATTTCCTAAAGTGGAGGAATTCAAATCAGAGGCTCTCCAAATTACTAAGGCACTATCTACTCAGTTGAGCTTGTTATGTAATAATATTTCTCGTGTTCCTCCCTTCTATGAAATTTCCTCGTCTATGATTGATAAGTCGGTTGATGCAAGACAACAATTGGAGCAGGCAGATGAAACACTAACATTGTTTCTCTCCTGGCAAGAGACCAAGGAAGGAAAAGTTGTAAATCTGCCCCAAATTCTAGAATCACACAAGGAAATCATGTTCCTTGAGTGGCAATCTCAGCTGACGAAAGCAGAAAGGGTAACATCAAGATGTAGATCGGCAACTGGTAATCTAGTAGAATTGATTAATAATACTCTTTTTTTGTCAAATTTGACTTCAGAATGTACTCCAGGGAAGTTGCCAACAGTCAAAGCATTGGAGCAGATATGGAAACGGGACCTGGAAAAGAGGGAGAGAATAATCGCGGGCATCCAAACTTTGACATGGGAAACCTTTTGGTTCTTCCTTGTGAAACCATATAGTCAAAGGACAATGATCAAATACCTAACCAATGCAATCGGTTACATAATTCCTGAAATCACTGATGCCACCTATACTACCCAGCTACATTCCCGTATGAGTCATCCTCCAAAGCTGTCGCCGATGCTCGCCTTATGCCAGCTCAAGCCAAAAGATAATCAACCGAAACAATGAACCATCTTTATCAACTGCAAGCATGTCTATTTCAGGGAGATTTTCATATATTTGTGATTTGGCTACACCAGCTCACAACATTTTTATTTCATAGTTAGTTAGTTTAGATAGTATTTATAGACCCTTTCATGTTTTTAGAAAGGGTCCTAAAATTTTATATGAAGACTTGAATTGGAAGTTGCACTATTGTGCTTCCAATATATATTTTTTTATGAAACTGGACCTGAATTCTGAGTTTTTAATGAAGATTACTTTTGTCTGATATGCAATACTGCTTCCTATAAAAGTATTTCCAAGTTAGAAAGCGGGATCCAAATGCAATTCATGTCGGAGAGGATTCAAACACATATGGTACTATTATCTATGTTTTGCTTCAATCTTTTATGTGAACTAGCATTCATTTATTTTGGCTATTATTGATGTATTTATAAGCTCTTACAAAAATCTCTTTTACTTATCACTATTGAATGTTCAAGAATTGTTATCTTTCATCTATATATGTGTCAATAATATATAAATATTAGTGCAATAATATTTTAATTATTACTTTGTTCAACTATTTGAACAAATAAATTATCATATGAATGAATATTTTTGTTTAAAAATAAAGTCATCTATATGCTTACTTTTCAATAAGAATCATTAAGAGTTGCACTAAAACAACGATTTCTCGGGATAGATTAGTTAATTACATTATTTCATTTTAGAATAAATCTTTCAGCATTTTCCATTAGATATAAGAAAATTAGACACTTATCAATCCCATTAATAAATAGTTGGGAAATTGGTCCCATTATATCCAGTCGGAGCCACCACACCAAACGGAAAAGGAGCTAACTTTAAGGTTCGAACTCGGCGGTTTTCCCCAATGTTGATGCAGTGATTTTCAAGGCATCAACACAAGGATATTCTTTCCCTATCATCATTGGCACATTATTAACCATCGATTCCATATGCATTGAACCTTAGGTATGATCATGTTGAGTTACAATATTAACCTCTCTTTATTTTCACATCATTATAACTTGTGAGAGCCTTCCTATTTATGGATTCCCCAGTTTATCACCCATTTTACATTTTGGTGTCTTTGTATAGGCTTGAAAGTCCTCCTTCAAACCATCCAATGTTGAAATTGAGCCTCATATTCTCTCTCTTTTATAATATTCTAGCGCGATAACCTAAGAAAGATCATGAAATAATTTTATTCCCTTGCAATTCATAATTCATATTACCTAGCTCGCTTACACTTGTTAATTTGCTATTATTTTTTCTTGCTAATTTTCATTACAGTCACATTTTCATTGGCCCTACTATTAACTTTCACTTGGTGTTTCTACCCTTCTTGGAGAGACTATAATGATCAGTGGGTTTCTTTTGCTAGCCTTTTTGCCTCACTTTTCTTAGGGTGGTTCCATTAGCTCATAACACTTTTCTACCCTTTATACCACTTTTTTTCTCTAGGACATGCATCCTTTTCTCTCTTTTTTTGGCTTATTAAAAACTGACGAAAAGACACCTTATCAAACCACAAATAAGACTTCCTATCAAGAATACTGCTACCTTTTATTTAATCTCATTAAACCACAAATAAGACATCCTATGAAGTATACTTTTACATATTTTTCGATTTTGTTATAACTAAATAAAAATACACATTTGAACTCACTTATCTTCTTGTTCGTACTCATTAAAATATGAACGAGATACCAACATAAAGAAAAAATAGGGGTGGGGGCTAGAAAAGACCTTTTGGTAATCTATCATTCAAAATGGTAGTGGCAGTCACATTTCCCTTGAACATGAAACCTATTTGCATTAGTATATTATAGATGGGATTTATCTTTCCTAGGAGTCATACCTGTTGGAAATGTATTCACCATTGAGAGGGAGGGGGTGAATCAGTAGTGATAATGTATATTAACATTTAAATTCCTTTTTAATTACTACAACACAATCTTCATTTACCCATTAGTAGATTAAATCATATAACAAAACATATGAGAACCATGTGAAGAATCATGCACAAGAAGACACAATATTTTTCTGGTGGAAATCCCTCGTCCTAGGTCAAAAACAACCTTTGTTGTTGTTGTATTGCTTAAATAATTATATTAATTGCCAAGAAATTCAATTTACATAGAATATATATATATATATTATATATATATAGCTAATACCAGACACAGTTATGATCCTCATATATGACTCTACAAACACACATCTGATCAAAAAGCCTTCCCCAACACCCATTGGACTTATGAAGAAATATGTCCTTTGTATTGAATTTTCCAGAGCACCCACTCCACTCTTCTATTGACCCTCATTTCACAATATTTCAAAATGGTGTCAATTTGAATTTCTCAATTAGAACAACACAACAACCTCTATCAATATAGGCTCAAAACATCATAATAATATCACCAAAACAAATTTGCATAACTCACTCACTCAATCACTACAACAACCCATTAGGAATACATGCAACAAACATAAAATATAATCTGGAAAAAACATGATAAGAAAGCATGAAGGAAATGATCTACAATCCTTCCGACTCTTTTACTATATTACAACCTAAGATCTTTCGTTGAAACATAATTCTGTTGCCATCTTCTATCACTATGATCTGTTGAAGATATTATGCATAAATTCCTACAAAATATGCACACACCACTCTTCACTTACTCACATTCTCCAAGCTCACACTACCATCCATCAATCAATAATAATAATCATACTTCTCACCCAAGTATAAACCAAAATATCCTTAACAATATCCAAAGCAATACCATGGGTGAATTCCATGGTTATGTCAATACTTGGGGCACCTATACCATGGTAATCTCCAAATAAATACCACAAGTAAATACCATGGTTAGGTCGATACCATGGACACCCATACCATGGTAAACTCCAGGAAAATACCACGGGCCAATACCATGGTTATCCCAATACCACATACCCCTATACCATGGTAATCTCTAAGTCAATACTACATACCCCTATACCATGGTAATCTCTAAGTCAATACCACAAGTAAATGCGATGGTTATGCCAATGCTACGGTAAATACCCCGCAAATAAAAAAACAAGAAACATAACCACAGGAAACATAATCATGTGCACTACATGCCCAAGTTGACATCAATGCCAACCATCCACACTACATCACAACATCATGCCACATCACAACACTAAAGCTAATAGGCTGACATCAATTCAAACTAAACAACTGAGCCATAATGCCAACAAACTCCCCCTTTTACATTAATAGAAACCCCAACTAAACCAACCAAATGACCTTTGAATCCTCATTCAACACCCTTTGACATTATTGGAAAATGGCTTAGTTCATCCAAGTAAGCATAGCTGAATAGACACTACTCCCCTGGGACACTAGTTGTGTCTCAACAAGTAGCAACAACCATCACCATCCGCATAGTATGGGAAACATCATACCATAATCAACAAACATAGTAGCACATCATATACGTCAGCAAGATCATATCATAAAGTATCAACATACAAAAATACTGCTTATGGCAACATGACAACAAAAAATAGTCGTAATAGCTCTCTCTCTCTCCTGAAGTAGCAACAACAAACTCTCCATGAACACTACTATCAACTAGAAACACTAACTACATCAACCTCACTCTCATCCAAACCAACAACAACAATGTGCAGCAGAAACAACAACAAACTGTGTATGTTTAGTAGCCACAATACTAGATATGATCCCCCTGAGCATCACCATCCTGCAACCAATGCCTTCTAGTTGAAGGCTACACCTCAAGGACCAAGGGACTAACTATACAATATGACTGATATATAGTACATGACTGAAAAAATACACATCAACCCACATGCATGGCTACTCTCATCAATGAATACTAGACATCAATACTCTCTCTCCAACATGACCACGACCAATTATACACAATACAAAGTAGTACATGGTTGTATAATGAGATACAAGGCTACAAAATTATCATGACACGATATACAATAGCCCAAGGATCGTTGCAACAACTCATAACCTTCCTATCACCAACTCATGACAATACAAACTAAATGAAATGAACACTTGATTACATGGTTTCATAGAAAAGATACATGACTAAACAAATGAAGTACAATATGAAGCATGTGGTTGATCCATGACCAAAGCTTATGACCAACACTATAAACATTTGGAAAATCAACAAGATGATGAATGATCTGTTAGCACTCAAATCTACCTTAGGTTGAAATAAGGTAAAACTCAAGGCTACATCAAACCACGCTCAGCGTCGTAGCTAGCCCTACGAGGACAGGAGAGGACTCTCTTCGGGTCAATCTCGACAAAAGGTAATTGATGAGGCTCGAGATGACTAAATTGGTAATTAATTTTAGGCTAGGTATGAAGTACAAGGAGTTTGAAATTGATTTTTTGGGGTTTTTGTTGAATCTAAGGGAAAGGCAATTTTGGGTGTGGGGATAAGACACAGTTTTTGCAGAGGTCTAATTGGGGCAAGGAAGGTGATTGTCTTGATGCTTTAAAAGTGAAAGAGATGGATAGATAAGATTGGTGAGGAGCTAAGGAGAGCAAGAAGCTTTCAAGGATTCTCCTTAAACATATGAAAACATGGAAAATCAAACAAACTTAAAGGCAGAGCATAACAAATTATGGATTCTACCTTAACACTTCATTTGTTCAATTGCAGAAGATAAGAGAATGAAAGTGATACACATAAACAACTTAAAAAGATTGAAAGAAGCACACCATCAACACATAAAGCCACATGAATCCCAAATAGTGTTGCAAAACCCTGGTCTTTCCTTTGCCAAACATGTAGATAAAATATGTACAATAGAGTGTCAAGCTTTTCCCAAGAGTCCAACCTCTCCAACCCCTGAAAATGATTGAGAAATTACATCATATAGACCATCCTAACCCCTTTCCTTGCC
>APFE030151206.1:0-75962 GCA_000404065.3 Pinus taeda | reverse complement strand
GTAGATGATGGATAAATTTAATATTTTCATGGCACTTTGATAGATTTTACCTCTCTTTACTCTTCTAGAAGCTTCCTTGATGTAAAAAAGTGAATAATTAATGCATGAATCAGTTAGCTAAGTAATAGAGGCAAGTTGTTGAGCTGCCTATTATCTAGTGCTTAGTTTGGAATTAGTTCAAACTGCTCCTAGAAGGATGAGCTCGACCCCTAGAGGAAAGGGAAGAGGTTAGCTTGCCTATATTATGTGTTTTCTTAGTCATTTTGAGAGGTTGGAAGGTTGGACTCTTGAGGGAGAAAGTTTTCATTGTATATTGTACATCTATCTTTGCAATTTCAAGAGGAAGAAGGCCAGGGTTTTGCAGACATCCTTGTGGATTCTTGTGGATTATAGTGTTGATGGTGTGTTCTCTACATGTTCTTGTAAGTTTGTTTATGTATTCTACATCTCTCTTTTGCTTCTATTTGGACAGATGAAGTGGTAAAGTTTGAATACATGCTTTGACATGCTCAGCTTTTTAGTTTGTTCAAAATTTATGTTTTCTGCTATCTAGAGAGGATTCAAATGGTTGTTTTCCCTCTTTAGCTCCTTCTCTATCATCCCTGATCATCCATCTCAGATTAAGGCATCAGCGCTTACTCCTACCTTGCCCCAAAGATCCCCCTGCAAAAACTGTGCTCAATCCCCGCACCCTGAATTGCACTCCCTCCAATTGCCACCCAAAACCAAAAATCTTTAAATCAACCCCCCTTATCAATTTACTAGCCTAATATCTTTGTTCCTAATTGGTCAGCTTATATATTGAAAGATCTACCGAATCTGACCCGAGAGAGCCTTCTCATACCTCGTAGGGCTAGCTACGAGGTGAAATGGTTTGATGTAGCCTTGAGAGTTTGTCTATCTCAGCCTAGGTGAATTCCAAGCGCTAACAGGTTCCATATGGTTCTACAAAGTGAAGCACGTAGCTGATGGAGCATCGAGAAGTACAAGGCCATATTTATGGCCAAATGCTTCTCTCAGGTAGAGGGAGTGGACTATGAGGAAACATTTTCCTCAGTGGCAAGATAGTCCTCAATCAAAACCATTCTAGCATTATTTGTGCAGTTGGGGTGGAATATATGTCATATGGATGTGAAGATTGCCTTATTCAATGGCGTTGTTGAGAAATAAATTTACATAGAGAGGCTAGAGGGATTTGAGACATATGACTGGGAGACACATGTGTGTAGACTCAAGAGAGCCTTGTATGGTCTCCAGAAGGTGCCCTGAGCATGGTACACTCAGATTGATACATATCTCAGAGGATTTGGTTTCACCAAAAGTGAAGCATATGCCAATCTTTGTCACATTGTGGTAGATGACAAGTTGCTTATCTTGGTTTTGTATGTTGATGAATTAATTACAGGGGATGAGCAGTTGATCCAATATTGCAAATAGGATCTTTCAAGAGAATTCAAGATGAAAGACATGGGATTGATGCATTACTTCCTTGGGATGGAAGTATGAAAGGGTGATGGTGAGCTGTTTATGAGTCAGGGGAAGTATTCCTCTAAAATTCTTCAGATATTTCACATGGAGAACTGCAAGCCTATGGACACACATCTAGCTACAAATTGGAGGAAGGAGAGTGCTTCTTCAGGAGAGGCAGTAGATGCCACCATCTATAGACAACTTGTGGGATCCTTGATGTATGTGGTGAACACAATGCCCGACATATGCTATGTAGTTAATCAGTTGAGTCAAGCCATGGTGAAGCCTACCAAGCTGTATTGGAAGGAAACAAAGCATTTGTTGAGGTACCTCAGAGGCACAATCGAGTATGGGTTATGGTAAAGGAGGAAAGAGGGAGTGAAGCTTCAATGCTTCACTAATGTAGATTGGGCAGGGAGTCCATTAGACAAGAAAATTAATTCAGTTGCTATCTTCAGAGTTGGGTCTGCAACTATTTCTTGGTATAGTAGGAAACATAGGTCTATGACACTCAACTTAGCAGAGGATGACTACATGGTTGCAAGTCAAGCAACATGTGAGGCCATATGGATGAGGAAAATACTTGTGGGTCTTTTCAGTTAGGAAATGGACCTGACAATGATTTATCGTCATAATCAAAGTTGTATTAAACTCTCCGAGAATATAGTATTTCATGCTAGGTCCAAGCACATTGATATCAGATACCATCACTTGTGGGATTATGTGTAGAGGAGAATTATGATGCTACAATACATTCCAACTGAGGAGCAGGATGAAAATACCTTGATAAAGGCATTGTTAAGAGGCAAATTTTAATTCCACATGTGCAGGATAAGGGTGGCTCAAAATCCATTTCTTGCTAAGAGGGAATGTTAGAAATGTATCAAGAAAGGATAAATTTATCTTGTGCCTTAGTCAAATTTAGTAATTCGATTTTCCACATCAACAGGATGACTTGGATGGCAGTTAGCTAGAGTGACATGGCCTTGTCTACTGGTTAACTCAATAAATTTGAGTTATAGGTTTGGAGTAGAGTTGTGTATGTGGTGATTTCTAAAATTCAGCAATACAATTCATTTTTTTCAATTTAACTCATTTAACTGAGCTCAAATAATTAATTGAGTCATTTGAAGGTCAATTGAGTAGTAGAACTATTGTTAACTCATTGATCTCTCAATTAAACTAGTCAATCAGCTAAAAATAGCCCATACATGGATGGAATTTGAATTTCCTAGCTAGAGTGGAGGAAAAGGAACATTCTAATCATCATTTGTATTCAAGGATTGTGCAATGAAATAGGAGGAAGTTAGGGCCTTTAGTTGGATAAGTGTTGGAAATAGAAGGGCAATCAACAGGAGAACAAATTTACAGTGTAGATTGTGCTTCAAGACTGAAGCAAGACATTGTAATAATTTCTCATTCTCATATGATTAATGAAAAGAAGTGGAGGGATTTTTCCTAGTTGGGTTCCCCTGTAAATCATTATGTTCTTGTGGTTTTAATGATTGCATGTGTTTCTAAATTGTGATTTTAATTCCACAGAATAGTAGATGAAATTTGTAATCTCTTATTTTCAGTTTGAATTTATCAGTAGTAGCAAATTTCTATTAATTTCTACAGAAGGAACTACGAAATCGAAAAATGATGGTAGTAAAGGTAACAAATTTGAAGCCTTGAATACGAAATTTGAGGAAGGTGAAATGCCAATAATGAGTTGTGACATGCTAAAACAAATGAGTTTATGTTGCCCTTGGAAGAAGATTGGAACGAGTCAATCCAAGAAAACCAACTCCTAGAGGGGGAGTAATTCCTCTCCCCGTAGGAGGCTAAAGCTGGTTCAATCTTCACTAATTCAGTGGATGAAAAATCAGAAGCCAAAAAAGACAAAGAATGAGAGAGGAAACACCAAAAAGGAAGGAAAACCAACGGAGAAATAAGACTAGGAAAACTGAGAAGGAAAAAGAAATGGGCACTCAAGCAATTCTAGACAACCAATTGCAAGGAATTAGAACCAACATGAAAGGAAATGAAGCCGCCCCATCACAAGGGGAAATCCATGCTTGTAATGAATAATGAAGATACTTTCCATGAACTGTAGGGGCCTAGGATTGGAGAAACGAATGGCATAAGTCAAATCCTTAATCAAACATGAAAAGCCTTTAGTGGCCCTACTTTAGGAAACAAAAATTGGAGGAACAAACTATTCTCCAATGACAACATAAATTATGGAATGGCAATGGAATATTATCAATAAGTCTAGAGGAGCCTCAGGAGGACTATGCACTCTATGGAACACCACACAACTCCATATTCTATGTCACTTTTCAACCCTTCATGAGTTGAATATCAAGTTTTTGCATATTCCCTTAAACCGAGTAAGGATTGTTTTAAATTTTTATATGATTTTTCATTTAAGAGAGAAGTAAGAATGTTGGGCTTCATTATTGGTCTTGGAATATTCCATCTATTCCTCAAATTGTGTCTTAGGCAGGGATTTTAACATCTCAATGCACAAGTGGGAGAAAATAGGGGCATCACAAATTAGATACCAATTCTAGTAGAACATGGAAGATGTCATCCAGAACCATAAACTTATGGAAATAAATACTACTAAGAACAGATACAGTTAGAATGATTGACATTCTATACTAGGAATGTTGCAGCATTCCTAAATAGTTTTCTAATCTCTAATTACTTCCTTTCTCAAAACCTAATCGTTCAATTGTGCATCCTCCCTTATAGTGGATCAAATCATAGGCTTATACACTTAGATTTTACTTAGAAAATAAATTACTCCCCTCTCCTTTTTTGATTCGATCTGACTTGGCTAATAAAATTGGGTTTCACTTACCTTGTTGCTTCATCATGGGTAGAATGGGTCACAAGAATCCCCATTCGATTTTGGGAGAAAAAAATCAAAAGGTCAAAGGAGAATATTAAAATTTGGATAAAGGAATCAAAGACTGATTACTAGGAGAAAATCCAAGAATATGAATGGAAACAGGAAATATTACAAGCTCAATGAGAAGACGATCAAGAAGGGAACAACCTCTTTCAATAAGAATGATGAATATTCACCAAATATCATGCTTTTCTTAAGGAAGAAGAAGAGAAGTGGTGTTACACGTCAATTTTTCGCATTAGAAAAATGATCGTCGGTTTTGATCTTTTGCTATCCATCAAAATGTTTCAAGCATCCCCTTGTAAGGATAGAACCCAAACAATCCCAAAGAGAATGAAATTCTTAGATCTCAAGGCCCAACAACCTATTTTTGACTTCCTGCGCAATTCCCTAGTCAATTTCTGCGCATACACAGAAGAGACCATTAGAAATTGCACAAAAGTGCACTCTGTCTTATATTGTGGCTTGTGCACATGACTCAACGCAAGTAAAAAATAAAAATTAAATTCTAGAAGCTTTGTTAGTTGAATATTTCCCAACTAATAGCTTCAAATGGATGATTACTCAAGCCCGATCCCTTCAATCATAGAGCTACTTCCCTCTCTTTGTAGATCCCCTATCTCACCGTTTGTGGATCTCAGCCCTTAGGAAGAGGATCCCAAACCTCCTCCTCTTGGCCTATAAATCAAACATAGGCTGGAGGATTAGGGAGGACTATTGAAGGTAGGATTATGCTACACAATTAAGGCTAGAAGGATTTTCATCCAAGAAGAAGGTTGGAGATTGTGGGAAGAGGCTTGTAAAATAATGACTTTGAGGTTGTAAGTTTGTTCTCCTTTTTATTTAATAAAAAGAAATTATTCTTTCCTAATCATGTCTATTCTGATATCATTTGTGAGATTCCTTGATCAATCACATAGGTTATGATTGGTTATTGATTTAATTTATGATATATGATGAGTTAATTATTTCATTTATCTTTCATTCTATTCATTACATGATTTGATACTTTGTGTGTTTTTGTCTATACAAATTGTTGGACTACTAATTTGTTATTATTATTATCACTTCTTAACATCCATTTTATCCATTTCTACTATTCTTTTATCACCTTATTTATCGTAATTTATTATATAATTCCATTTCATAATCATTAATGCTCTTGTGGATAAGTAATATTCGTTTTCCTTTATTTTTAATAAATTGATGATTATTATGCGTGATTTTTCCAGTGATGGCTTATTGATGAATTTTTTATAACATCACTCACGATTTTATCCTCCAATCTCTCTTCCAAATTGCAAATTTCATCTTAAGCTCATAATCAAATATTCCAACTAAGAAATTTGCTAGAATAAAAAGTGACAGTTTTGTGTTGGACGTTTCGGGAAAACGAAGAAGAATATTGAAAATTTAAGGCCCGGGTTTTGTGAAAAATAGACCAAATTAGTTTCTTGATGAGTGAAATTCCACAATTAGGTTTGGATTGGGAGAAAAACAAGGTTCTTTGAAGGACATATTCGCAGATTTTTTGTTGTGGCTGTTTTCCAAATTGCCCAATTGCAATAACCATATTCGACTTGTTCGAGCTGAATCATGATGGAAATATCTCTCAGTTCTCATCTTGCTTATTGAGATTTTGTAATAATATAAATTGTATGGGAAATCATTTTGTAATTAGTTTGTTGTAAATTTCCCTTTGTTGTTTGTATATTTAAAAGACACAAATCAAAGAAAAAAGGAGATACTGCATATCAGGATCATATCAGATATTGAAGGTTTTCTTTTGAGAATGTAACAACAAACTTCTGTATTTTCCTTTTAATTAATGCAATATTGATCATATGAGTGTTATATAGCCTTCAATCTTTTTTCCGCAACCCTGATCGGAGAGTTGGGTCCAGTCTTCTGATCAAGTGTTGTTGGATTAGTGGCGTGTGTAGATTTATTTCTGTTGTGATTATTTCTTTATTGTTGTAATGGCTCATTAAGTTTGTGTTGTTGTGAATCCTAATTTGATGTTACTCTGATTACTGTTATTGTTATTTCTTATTGTTACACATTTTTATATAATTGATTGAATTCTCAATGCTGGGTAGGGAAACTGTGGCCTGCATGGACGTTGCATGGTAGCCTTCAAATAACAAGATGAGCTCCATATTGACAATTAATGTGGGGAAGGGTGAATTCTATAATTCATATCTGAACACTAAAATTTTGGCACCGTTGCCGGGGATGCTATCAAAGGCGCAAGATTACGACCAATATTGACAATAGGACCACTCTTTTGTCCTGGGAAGGGAAATTTTCATCCTGTTATGGGTCCTGAGCATTAGACTTACTTTGATTGTCTTTTGTTGTTTTCAATTTCCTTCCTTTTTGATTTTTCGTAGGAACCACTCTCTCGTCTAGGGAAGGGAATTTTTCACCCTATTCCAAGTCTTGAGCATTAGATTGATTTGGTTGTTTCAATTTCTTGCCTTTTTGATTGATTATAGGGACCACTCTCTCATCCCGGGAAGGGAAATTTCCACCCTGTTTCAGGTCCTGAGCTTAGATTTTATGGTTGGTTTGTTTCTCTTTCTTTTGTCTTCTTGATATTAGGGGCCACTCTCTTATCCCGGGAAGGGGATTTTCCACCCTGTTCCAGGTCCTGAGCTTTAGATTCATTTGAATGATTCTTTGCTCTAGATTGTATGAATAAAAAAACAAACAAAATGGGCAGAGGAAGACCCCTAAAAATCACGGGTTCAGGTCGAGGAAGAAAGCATCAACACAATCCAGAACCCAGTCAAAGAAATTCACGATATGACAACTATGGGAAATCAAGACTATATTGAAGACTGGTTTCACTCTATTGTTTGCTTGCAACATCACTCTCTACTTCAATAATTCTTGGCACCATCCTTAACGGGGAAGTTGGTCTCTCATACCCTAGTATTTATTGACACGCATTTCTCAAATTCGAGTATATACATAGTTGAGGCCTTATTTCGAAAATGGTTCCATTGGAAGTACTCTTATACGTAAGTATATTTTATTTTTCAAGGTAGAGTAGGTTAGTGTAGAAAATAGAATAAATAAGTACACAAATAAATAAATTTCTTTATATGTAAAAAGAGTTGTGTTTGTTGCGATATGCTGAGTAAATCAATATCGGTGGTAGATATTTGAATTTATTTGTGTATGTAGACATTTTATATTGAAAATCATATTTCTACAAACACTCATCATCATTTCGGGAAAAAATTGCTTGTTTATCATATCTGATGGCTTGTGGGCTTGATAAAATCACTGAAAACATAGTCGAGACAGTGGTGTTTTGAGGGACCAAATGGGAATATTTTCAAAACTTGTTTCTATTCTAAGTATATATTTATTTCTACTTTCTAATGCAATTTGAATAACTCAAATAAGATTTGAAATGAAAAAAGTCATGACCAAAACATTGATAGGATGTCTAGTAGGCAGCTCAGGAACATAGTTGGGACAATCCATTTTTGGAGGCCTAAATGACCAGATTTTGGAAACCTGGTTCTATGGTATATTACCCTATTAATCTAGTTTACAACACAATTTGAATCACTTGATTTTTATATCATATGAGAAAGTTATGACCAAAATACTGAGTGCCTATCGTAAATCAACACCCTTAAAACTCTTTTTTCGGCTGTACCTTAGCACATTTGACCCATCAATTATTCATGTATTCAATCCGGCTTCAAACGAAAAAGTTATGCTTAAAATATCAATTGTTGGTCTAAGTTGGGAAATTGTAAATGACTCTGTTATGCAGGTTGTTCTAAGTAAATTTGACATATCATATCATAAAAATTTTAAAAACTATTTCCATTGGTGATATATATTTTAATTATATTTCATTTTGATTTGGAATCATTCAAATCGGATGACAAACAAATGATTTATGATTAAAACATTGCTGGTTAGTATGTCGACCACTCCTCTCCTGCAGATAACAAATAATTTTTGCTTTGTTCATCTTTCCTTGGATTTGTTTTACCAAGTATTTATTTGTTTTTTGTTTGCATATTTCTTGGATTAAGAGAGCCTGCACACCTCTCTTCTTCCATGATTTTATGTTTTATTACAGGTAGATGCTTGTTTTTTTTTTGCAAGTCTAAGGAGAATAAAGGAGATCCATTTATGAAATAGTGACTCTTTAGGACAATGTTAATGAAATAAGGACATTTCATCCAAGCACCTATTAAGAAATATGACATCATATGAATTTGAGCATTTCAAGGTGCCATGATAAAAAATATTAGATCATAAGAGTTTGTTGCAAAATTGTTCCCGCTATACTTCACCAACACAGAGAAAAAAACATGAAGACTTTTCATCACTTAATGGATTTATAATAGGAGAAATGGGGAATTGATTTCCATTTGAAGATCCAAATCATTTCTACCAAAGCATTTTTTTCTTCCAAAAGATTATTTTCATACCATTGAAACAAATTGATGATTCCCTTAGGAAAAAAAACATTGCTGCAACCAAAATCACAACCGTTGTAACTTAAGTTATTTATTTATTTATTGTTTTTCAATGAAGTGTTATTTATTTTCTGATTTCTATTATGTTTTTAGGTTTCAGGTATTGTTTACTTCAAAGTCACATTTTTTTTGTTCTCAAAATAAAATAAGGAAGTTCTTAAGTTTCATGATGCTACGCTACATCTATCCATTTGTTCCCCAATCTTATCAGTATATGGTTTCCTCAGATCTAATATCAAAAAATATTATGGTGTTCTTACTTCATTGGTACTGATACTTCGTCGAAGTTGATGCTGATATTTCATCAATGCTGTTACTTCATTGGTGCTGTTACTTTACCGATGCTGTTACTTCACTGGTGCTGTTACTCTGTCGATGCTCTTACTCCGCTGGTGTTGTTACTCTGCCAGTGTTGTTACTCCGTCGATGTTGTTACTTTGTCGGTGTTGTTACTCCGCCGGTGCTATTACTCTGCCAATGTTGTTACTCAGCTGGTGTTGTTACTTCGCCAATGCTATTACTCTGCTGGTGCTGTTACTCCGCTGATGCTGTTACTCCACCGGTGTTGTTACTCCACCAATGTTGTTACTCCACCCATGCTGATACTCCGCCAAGGTAAGTTTCCAGGTACGCCCTCGACCGATTCCATGGATTTCATTGGTATTTCACTTATGACATGACCAACCATGACCGAGAACAATCATACCTTAGTTCGGGGGAGGTATCTCATTTAATAACAAAGGTATTGTATTTAATAGCAATGATGTCATGTCATCATTGTTATTAAACTTTGCGTCAACTCGTACATCTCATGATTATCACCACCATAATCTGTAACAATCTGTAACCCCCACCATACCTTGCACACTTATCCACGTACATTGGAACTTGAATCATGTACAACGACATTAACTTGGTAAATGGGAAATACTTTTAATGGTCTAGGTCCTCTTTGACATAATGATTGGGTAGTCAATTTATCTCTGTTTATCTATAAACATAGTCTTGTTTTTAAGAGATAATTATGCAAAGATGATTTCATCATGCCAACTTTCCTAATTGGTCAAGTCCCCGATCTTGTAAAATTTATGATAATGACCACAAAATTGTATTTAAATCTTTCCATCACTATCTAATGAACTGTTCCTCAACCCTAATATTAGCAAAGAAAAATATATTTATTAACATTCATTTGACGGTGATTAGTTTTTGAGAAACAAAACCACCCAAGTTGAAAATAGTTACTACAAAACTTTTTACGCCATCACGATCTGACCTACCATGATCATAGGTCCTATTAGAGTGACATTACCACTACTGGTCACCAAGCTAGGGTAATGGCCTTCAGTCATAAAACTGAAGGACACGAGGTCTCATCACGAGCCAATTTATTCAATTTTGTTAGCTCCCGTGAATGGCATTGTTATTAACTGGTTACCAAGCTAGAAAAATGATCTTCAGTAGACATCTAAGTAAATTGAAATGCTTTTGTAACTATGTACTTATTTCTAATAGAAGGAACATTGGAATCTCAATGGGTTAAAAATGCATCCCTGTCGAGGTTATGGACACCTGCTGGCAGCAGTGGCCATGCCTATGGTATAGAAGTTGATTCAATACTATGATCTACTTGGTTACCTTGTTTTCTCAAAACTAACTACCGATAAAGCCCACTGTTGCATATATAAGGTTTGCTAGAATTCATGGTTCATGGGGTAAGATTTAATCAGTTCTTAGATGATGGTGGTTATGGTTTATATCTATTATTGAGTTATAAATATTTACTATACATGCCAGGGATGGACTTTAAAGATATTTGATATTTGAAATTTTGTATCATCTAATCTATCATTCCTTTATTCTACAAGTATCATATCTTTAACCAAAGATAGTTGCTTTGCCCAGTCAGTTACCATTTATTCATAGCTTAACAACACTACTATTTTGGGGTAGAATAAAGAGCCCTAATTATGATTTTGAATCCCAGGTAATTGGTTAGACCTTGAGAAGCAAAGATTGAGATTACTAAATTTCATAATTGTTGTGCTTGTAACAACCAAAGCCTATGGGTATAGGGAATGCATCCTTTCCCTTATTATCCATTATTATCCCATGCCATTCGCAACATGATTATGTCACTTTTATATATAATGAGGTAATTGAGGTGATGAATTACTGATCGAGGATACTCGTGAGACGTGTTATAGAAATCTTGATGACAGGGAAACTAATCAGTTTGGGGGAAGGAAATCCTGCTACACTTTCTGATTACTTTCTTTCAGCATGCATGGCTTCCACCTTCCGCATCACTTTCAACATCAACTCAACCTACATCAGCTTTAACAAATGTCAATCCATACATGCTATTCCACATTTTACGCAGGTAAAACTTGAGGTAAAATAACATAAGTTTTTAATTTATTAAAAGTTTAGGAGAATGTCATGAAAAACCATTGAGCATTATTCACTCATATTTTTCAACCATTATTTCCCCTTCTTTACCACTTCTTATTTTTTAGAAACAGAAAAGCTTTTAGTTTGCGGGAGAGTTACTTTTATTAATTTATTCATCATGAAAATGCCATTAATATTCTTTATCATCCATCAATCTCCCTATTCATTCTCAAAACCTCCCTTATTTCATGTTTTTATACACCAAACAAAGATTTCAACAATGATTGTAGCAATCACCTCAAATTGTTTTCTAATGTAGCATAAGGTTATGCTAATTCTCCAGTTTGGGGGAAGAGTTGCTATGCATGATGAATGCTTTCTCATTTATTCCTCATTTAAGGTATACAATTTCATTTTTTTTTTTACAGTGCATAAATTGATTTGTGTATATCTTTAAAACTATCAACTGGATTCTTGTGATTTTTGGACAATAAAGAGGTATCATTAACTCATAAATTTTTAAGCTAAATCAATTGGTAAATTCCAAAAATCATGCATTGTTACCTATTTTTCTGATATATTGAAATCCGTTCATTGGATTGCTTTGATTTTTGGTGTGGAGAAGTATTAAGGTAATAGGAACAAACTTGTGAAATTTCAAGCAAAATTGATTTACAAATTTTGAGAAATTAAACATCATTACCTGCAACCATTTTGTTTATATCTCGAGATCTGTACATCAGATAGATTTGATTTTCGGATTGGAGAAACATTGATATAGTAGAATTTTGCTTGCAAAATTTCAGTGAAATCTTGTTTGTAATTTTTAAGAAAATGGTTAATGAAGTTTGTTTTTAGTTGTATCATACTTTGCGGCAACTTCATATGATTTAAAGTAAATATGAAAATTGGTACAACTTCACCAACATTTGTTAGAATTGAACAACTATTGTTTTAAAGAAGAATTTGGGGAAGAAGCCTTTTGTTCCATTAATATCATGAGCTGGGGTGACCATTTTGATTATTGTATTACAACTTGGTTAATACAGTGGCATTGGGTTGCATGACGACATGCAACATTGTTCAATTTCGGGGAGATATTGGGTTGCTAATTTGTCATTATTATTATTGCTTCTTAACATCCATTTCATCCATTTCTACTATTCTTTTATCACATTATTTATCATAATTTATTATATAATTCCATTTCATTATTATTTATGCTCTTGTGGATAAGTAATATTTGTTCTCTTTTTTTTTTTTAATAAATTGATGATTATTATGCATGATTTTTCCAATGATGGTTTATTGATGAATTTGTTATAACATCACTCATGATTTTAGCCTCCAAGATATCTTCCAGATTGCAAATTTGATCTTCAGCTCATAATCAAATATTCCAACTCAGAAATTCACTGGAATAAAAAGTGACAATTTTGCGTTGGACGTTTCGGGCAAACGAAGAAGAATATTAAAAATCCGAGACACGAGTTTTGTGAAAATTAAATAAATTAGTTTCCCGATGAGAAACTTTCCACAATTTGGTCTGGATTAGATGAAAAACAAGGTTCTTCAAAGGACATATTCATAGATTTTTTGTTGTGGTCGTTTTCCAAATTGCCCAATTTCAATAACCAGATTCAACTTGTTCCATCTGAATCACGATGGAAATATCTCTCAGATCTCATCTTGCTTATTGAGATTTTGTAATCAATCAAAATTGTGTGGGAAATCATTTTGTAATCAGTTTGTTGTAAATTTCCCTTTGTTTTTTGTATATATAAAAGACACAAATCGTAGAGAAAAGGGAGATAACACATATAGGGAGTAGATCATATATTGAAGGTTTTGTTTTGAGAATGTAACAAAAAAATTTTGTATTTTCCTTTTGATTAATGCAATCTTGCTCTTTTGAGTATTATCTAGCCTTCGATCTTTTTGCCACAGCCCTGATCAGAGAGTTGGGCCCACTCTCCTAATCAAGTGTTGTTGGATTATTGGTGTGTGTAGATTGATTTTTGTTGTGATTATTTCTTTATCACTGTAATGGTTCATTAAGTTTGTGTTGCTGTGAATCCTAATTTTCTGTTACTCTGATTACTATTATTGTTATTGCTTTATGTTACACATTGTTATATAGTTGATTGAATGCTCAATGCTAGGTAGGGAAATTGTGGCCTGCATAGACATTACATGGTAGCCTTGAAATAAAAAGACGAGCCCTAGATTGACAATTAATGTGGGGAAGGGTGAATTCTATAATTCATATCTTTACACCAACACAAATATCATTTGAAACATCGTGAAGAAGTTGTGGATAGCGTTGGAATAGTCTTTAAAGCATCAAGGAGAAGATAACTGTCGAAGGCACTAAAAGGACTTCAACATGAATTTCGTTAAATTGGTAAGTGATCCCTCACATATTACTTGTTCAATCAATCGTAAGCTAAGGAAAGGTAACGATTCTTTTATTTTTTGTTAATAGATTTCATTTGAGATCTAGGGAGATCCATCTTGTCCACAAGAGAGATTAGTTCGCCTAACAAGTGGAAACCAAAATCTCAGAGCATCTAACTCTAGGTAGGGTATCGATACATAAATTTGTTCCACAATAAAGTAAAAAGCAGAGAATGGGAAAATAATATACAAGAGATAACGATAGGAGAGAGATAAATCACAAATTTTCACTAGATTAACGAAGAGGCTGTTAACCACTTCCGAGCTTTGTACAGTTAATTAGTGACCTCCTCAAAAGAGGCTAAAGTTTGCTTGCTATAACATGTACCAAAGATAATCACAACTCAAGGTAACTAATGGATAAATTGGCCTCCTTTGGATGAGGAAATTAGACAGGTGGTGTTCTCCTTCAGCCTAGAAAAAGCTCCTGGGCTTGATGGCTTCTCAACCCATTTTTATCAAGTCTTATGGGATTTAACTAAATATGACTTGCAGATTGGTGGGGTACTCTTTGAAGAGGAATTTTAAGAGGGGGGGGGGCATGAACTCTTCCTTTGTTTCTCTAATCCCGAAGGATTCTAATCCCTCCTCCTTCACATGATTCTGACCAATCCCTGTTTGCAACATTAGATCATTTCAAAAATATTAGCTAAAAGACTCACCATATTTCTCCCAAATCTCACTTTTAAAAACCAAGGGGGATTTGTCCCCCAAAGGAAAAATATGGGAAATATATTTTTAGGCCAAGAAGCAATTAATTCTAGTTAAAGCATGCAAGACAAATGAATGATCATAAAGTTGAATATGGATAATGCATTTGATCGAGCCAAACACTCATTTCTCCCAAAAGTAATGGCCAAATTCATATTTGCTAAGAAATTTAGAAAGTTGGTGGACATGTGCATCGGATCTCCACGGATTTCCCCATTGGTCAATGGAAGAGTAGCTAGTTTCTTTAAAGCATACATGGGATTGCAACAAGGATGTCCTTTATCACCCTTTCTTTACATTTTAATGACAGACACTCTAATTTAAAAATTTGAATATGAACGAAATATAGGAAGGCTACTAGGAATAAAATATGTTTAGGGAACTTGTTGTATTAATCATTCACATTTTGCTAATGACACACTACTCTTAGTTGGAACTTAAATGATAATTGCTAGAATATTTAAGACGGTTATAAAGAATTTCCTCTTGGAATCTAAAGGACAAATAAACTTAGATAAATATCAAATATGTTCCTCCAATATACCAACAACTAAACATAGTCAAATCAATGGAATTATTGGCTTCCAGACAGTAGGAACATGGAAAGAATTTGCATACTAAATTTCTATTTGCCTGAAAACTCACTCTCCATAGGAATGGTCAGGAGTCCTTTCAAATTTCAAGAACAAACTCCATTCATAGGGCACAAAATGGCTAAATCTAGCATGTCGCACTATCCTAATCAGGGAAATCCTCTCAGCTCTCCTTCTCTTCTAATTCTCTGCTTTGTTTGTGTTGGAATTATGATGCATGTGTTGTCCTTGATGACAACTCATTTGTAGCAGAACAAGTATATGGTAACTAGATGAATCTATAGGTCAGAGTAGAGGTGACAAAATGAGGAACATAGATGAATCTACAGATAAGAGGTGACAAAATGATGAAACAGAATAATGGAACAAAATAATGAATAGACTACTTGATAAAGGTATAAATAGGATATTACAAAATGCATGGAAGTCATGTTTACAGGATGTGACAAAATGCAGGGAAATTCAGAGGAATTAGTTCAGAAGTGATGTATGATGACAACTCACATTGTAATAGGCCTATTCATAGGTAACCAAGTAATGGCACAAAAGAACAAGATGATGGGACAAAGGATTTCAGATCAAAATCAAGCAATTGAAGAAAAATAATGTTTTAAGTTGTATACGCTGGTTCACCTAGTCCAAGTGACGTATACAAGTGAGTTCATTAAAACAAAAAGCATGTATACGTATGCACGCACTTAGTTAACAGGGGGTTTGAGGGGTACTCGTAACCCCACTTTATGGGGTCCAGGGCAGCGCCCTGGAAAATTTTGATTTTGGACCCTATTTTAGGTTGGGCAGACCCACTTATGGTTTTGTGCATGATTTTTGCACATGTTTTTTGGACACGATGGTTTTTCAGTCCATGGTATTGGACGCGATGGTTTTCGGTCCATGGTATTGGATGTGGTGGTTTTCGGTCCATGGTATTGGATGCTTCGACATGTATAAATATGTATTATAACATTTAAAGGAACATAATGAAAAATCAAGCTGGTAGTCCCAGTTTTGGGATCCAGTGGGAAAATCTCTATGTATATGTGTTTTATGTGTTATGCTCTCACATTGTTTATTTTTATGTGTTTTAGAATTTGTATGTAGGTAATTTCCGTACAGGGTTAAAACCTACATTCTTATCCATGCCTGTCCTAGCATGATGTAGAACACACTACTTTCATTTCGCTAATGTATCCCTTGGTATAGCCTATACATAACACATAAGTAATATAATAACATAATATCAACTCATAACCACATGATACTGACCTCATATATTTGTCATGACTACTCTTCCCAATTGATTCCTCGAAAGACGAGGAACCTCTTCATGTCATTTTCTTGCATAAGAAATCATTCCTCCACAAGAATGATTCTTGATGACCCTGCCAGACAGTGACATAAATACATACATACATACATACATACATACATACATACATATATAATCATTATTATAAAACAATCATTATCTTGCCACCGTCTGTTTACCACTATGGACCCAACCAGTCAAACTGATCGTCATAGTCTTACCTTTCACAATGCTTACTCATGAACATAGCTCCATTTGAGTTCTTACATTACCTGTTGGGTGCCACACAAGTATCCTCGAGCTCCATCAACTTTCCTCTTCCCCAACCAATTCCCAAGACACTCAAAACATAAAAGGCAATACAAGAAACAACCAAGAAGGAAACCATGAAACCAATAATGACACCAAAACCCAAGTGGCATGGCCATGCACAAGATGCAAACAAAACAACAATCAAGAAAAACAAAGCACCAAATGACCAAAAGCATAAGACTAACAACAAACACTTGTCTCAATTCCCATGGTTCCTAAGGAAAGCTCTACTTGAGCCTTTTTCAAGATTTTGTGGAAATATCTTTCCCATGCAATCCTCTGCATCATACTACCATCAACACATAATTGTCAGTGCATAAATAAACATAAAAATGCATTGGTTACCTTACCTTGTTGTGGCAAGCACATTTCTTGAACTAAATACATCCATGCCATCTCTTAAGGGACTCCAATTCCCTTGGCATATCCACATGAAACTAGGGACTAGCTAATATACCTTTCAAGTACAAGTTCATGACTATAACACATATCAATGTCAGACAAAATCAAGTTTAAGAAGACTCCTTGTATGCAAGCCACTCATTCGTTTGGAATTACGGTTTCCAAACATAGCCAAAGGAATTATTGCCTAATTCCTTTCTTTTACCCTTTTTACCTTGTTTCAATCGAGGCTTACTATGTATTGTCACATCACCCAATTTTTAGCTATATAAATACATCAAGTGTTACCTTGTCATGCTAATACCTAACATGTTACCTTGCAACTGTTCACACATGTCAACCACATGTTCCAAATATCAAGACAATCAAATCTATGAATTTGAAATCAACCTTTACCAGGACTAACAATCGTGTTATAATTCATAGTTGACTCATAGTCATAGACACAATGCTATAATTTTCACCTACTATACTCAAGTACATAGCAACTGTCTCAACACATATGTCTTAGTACAATCCTCTTAAAACAAGATCATTTCTACAAGAAACCTTATTAAAACATACTCATATTATGCAATTCATTAAACATTCAACCAACTTGCAAACATACCATGTTAAATAAATAAACTAGATGACATAATAGACACCAAAAACTCAAACACCAAATAGATGACATAATCAAACATTCAAAGACTAAATAGACGACATAACAAATATCTTACCTCAATGTATCTCAGGGGAGGCTATCTTGTTTGCACAGTCAATCTAGTTAGCAAGATATAACTTTAGAACATGTCAACTCAAACATAAATAAGATCACGGTATCCATAACACTAACTAACTAACACGTTCACATCATAAACTCATAATAATTTATCATTTATGCATAGCAATCACATATGCATGATCAGTCTAGATTAGTAACACACATTACAACACAATAAGTCGATCATACCTGAATGTTGTAACCCTAACCATCTACATAGGCCATTCCAAATTAGCATGATACATATGACATCAAGATACTAATGTTATAACCCTTATCATCAAGTTAACTAACATATAACAACAACAAGTTAACCTATAGCATACTCATCAACAACATATAACATGATCATCAAGTTATCTAACATAAACAAAAATAACAATGCATACAACCACAAGTTACTTTCATTCATGACTATCCAACGGATGTGCATATGACTATATTAATCAACTATCGTCTATCATGAATGTAACCATAACATCAAAAGACATGTACATAAAACTAATGTATATAAACCTAACGCATATAGAAATCCTTAACTTACATACCTGCATGCCAAATATACAATACATGTATGAGGATCTGCTCTTATCCTAAAGTCTAATGTTGCAACCTAATTATGATGATCTGCATCTCCTGCTCTATCTTAGCTAGCACATTAGCATCATAACACCCAATAGAATCATGATTACCTAAATTGCATACAATGTCTTCACAAGGCATGTTTGACCTACATTTCAAGCATAACTATAACCAAGACCACACATGCATAACAACTGCATATAGACATATAACACAGGAGTACAAAACCATATACACATCATTCTATCTGGAGTCCAGTCATCAATGCATGACCATATCAACTTCACAAACCATGACCTCATGCATGACAACAACAACCACATCAAGTGATATTGATAACATGTGAATGCTGACATGCATAACAAATGAATAATCAATCACACACACATGAAGACATACTTCCACGACAACACCTTCATCCCTCACATTGCGACATTACTACAACCATGATCAACACCACGCAAATGCAATAAGAACATGGACGACATGCACAAGGAACACATATGCAACCAACATGAAAGCATGATCAACGGACAATCCAAGGAGAGCGCCACCATGCTCTGATACCACTATGTAACACCATCCTCCCACATCTACCCAAGCAACCAGCCAGCCGAGGTAAACATGTGATGAGAGGCTACTATGATATGATTCAACCTCCTAGGTGATCGTAAGGAAATGGAATCGATGAAAACACAACACACAGACCTCTCTTGAGTGCTTCAGGATCCACAGTAGCTAATCCACCACTCTAGGTACCCAACCCCTCAGTTAACCTAGCATTCATATGAATTAAACCCAAAGTCGCTTCCATAACAAGGCATGCATGCTATTGTAACCCTATAGTCACTCTCACAAGCTTGCCTACCAGCGACCAGATACCTAAATTTCAGTGCTCTGCCAACGACTCCGGGATTTGAGCCATTTTTAAGGTCGAGAGCCCAGGTCACTGCCTAGAAGTGATCCATCTCTTCAAATCAACAAAATAATATGGAAATGACAATACTAAAGAAATCACTTGTTCAATACCTTGACTGGAACCCTACTAGCCATGACAGGAATTTTGTCAAACATATTGCAAATGTGTAATCTACAAGTGTAAATAACATATCTGAGCATAGGGGTCTCATACTTATCTAATATTCACTATGAAGCATTGCCTCCTTATCACATTAGCTACCATTCATCCATTAGGTCATAGATACATTGATCATTTGATAACAAATAAGAACATGATGAGAGCCATACATAGCTACTGTCATAAAATACATACATAACAAGCATAATAGGTACATAAATACTCATGAAAGTACAACCATATATACCATATACAATTCCATCAAAATAATCATAACAATACAAGGAGAAATAACCTTTCATTAATGATGCAAAATCCAAACCCGGGATGGGACTTCGACGTTCCACCCAACCGTTGAATGGCAGAGCCAACCCTCTCTTTAGTAATTCACCCCCATGCCATATTCCAAGCATGAATGTGGGATCTCATAGAACACATCAATCAAAACTCATATAGGGCTTCCAGAGGCCATCCACCTTAACCCATCAAACAGTGATTCCACCTCACCATCAAACATAAAAAAACCATCATTACATTTCTCTCTATCCAAGCCTTCCAAGGCTCCAGAGAATTTATTCCAACCCGACTTCTATGATTATTAACTCAACCCATGGATATTGTTGGGCTCCAGAGCATTTGTCCAATCAATGCTCCAAGACTAGTAACTCAACCCACAACTGTTGTTGGGATTCCAGAGTGTTTGTTGAACCATGGCTTCCAGGACTAGTAACTCAACCCACCAAGGGCTTCCAAAGTGTTTGTCCAACCAAGGCTTCCAGGACTAATAACTCAACCCAAGTTGTTACAGGGCTTCCAAAATGTTTGCCCAACCAAGGCTGTAGGACTAGTAACTCAACCCAAGTCATTACAAGGTTTCCAGAACTAATAACTCAACCCAATCTAAGGAAACATGAGAACCAACCAAAAACACAAAAATTAAATTAAACCCACATTCACCATAGCTATCTAGGAAATGGAAAGGCTAGGAAAATCCACTGTTAATCCAGGCAATCCCCCATGCTAGTGATATATCATACCCAAGAAACCACATGCATGTGCCATGCGTGCAAAAACTAGTGAGGAAAACATGCATGCAACTTGGTACCTACAATAAAATTTGTTGTAGTTGGTGATCCTAATACCCTCTTGCACTTTCCTACTCTTCCTTTGCCTTCTTTCTCCAAAATTCCAAGTATGCCACACCCTCCAGGAGTGGTCCAAGAAAAATCTAAGTATCCAAGAGTATGAGAGAAAGAGAGAGAATAGAAGAGAGCTCCAAAACTGAACTGATCAAGTCTTTCTTAATGATCCTCAGAAGCCTTTTTATTAATGAGGCCTCTAGTTTCTTCATTGTCCATCTTTTTCCTTCATTCCCCCCCACATGCAACTTGTGACCTTTCACTTTCATTTTTTCCTAATTTCTACTGTTTTTATAAATAAAATGCCAATTAATGCCTCATACCTTTCCAAAGCCTTAGCCATTGATTTTTCCAATTTCCTTAGCCATAGTAAAATGAATCAACACCCACTAGGATGTTTCCCCCACCATTCAACTTGGAATATGTGTCCCATCACCGTGGCCATAGATATATTTTTACATGGAATTTTCACCAGGGTTGTTATAAAGGGACACCCATCTTCGTGTATGTACATCCCAAACCACCTTTACATTCTTTGGGAAAGTGTACAAAGTTTTTTTTAGGAAAATTCCTCCCACCCATATTTTCATGTCTTTTTACCCGATGATACTTTCTAGTCATCCTTGTTCGGAGCTGGCATAACCCACATTCATTTACCCTTTTCACGCCAGTCAGAACATACTTATACCCACCCTAGAAATCCTTCCGATTCTACAACCATCCATATCAAAAAAAGTGTTTTGACTATTGCCACTTGTATAATAGCTCCGAGCTTACACCAGTTGACCATATCCATTCATATCGTCAGCCTTAATTATCATGCCTAGTCTGATCCACATTATTATAGTATATTTTCACCTTATATTGATTCCATGAATAAGCATGTTGGGCAGTTGATGCTTTTTTCTTGTTGACTTCAACACTCATATTCTATGATCGAGGTAGTGTCTTGGATACTCCCCCTTGAAGGTATATCCTTGAGTGGCACAATGGGAATCACTATTACCCATTGATGTCACTGGTACCCCTAACATTCAACATCAACACAATTTTTCATGTCTAGGTGGTATCGTACTTAATGATCATTGCAGTTCTTTCATTTATTCGAAGACCCCCTCATCACTAAGCAGCTCATTCAACATTTCTTACATCATTATATGGGGGAGGTAAGCAAAGTCAAAGACCCATGCATACCTCAACATCTCATTCAATGGTGCTTCACCGTTTTTATGCATGGGGGAACCAAATTCAGTGTATTTGTCAAAGAAATGCCCTTGAGGGTATCAACAATTATCATCATCATCCATCAACATGTCAACAACAAAATGTTGACTGGACAAAACCATTTCTTTTCCGATTGTAATAATTTATCACTATTCATCATAATGAGCATGGGACATGCTCACCTTGTATAAGACACATTTTTTACTTCTTATGTTTTCTTCAGAGCACGGAAATACTTTATATCGAGTTAAGGGGTCTCCCTACTCATCTTCATAAAAATTTATCCTCTCTCTCAAGTAGTTGATCATATTGTCCATCAGAAAAGAAAAACGTGATGTATTTCAGCTATAGGTTTTCTCTTAACCTCGTACATCAGGGGGCAATTGTTAACACTATAAAATTGTACACATGTTTTCACAATCTAGAAGACACTAAAATTTGGCCAGAAGAATGCACAAGTGAATATTTTCTAGCTAAATACATTATGAAGTTCAAAAGAAAAATATCCTAAGCTTCAAAAGTCGTGCGGTCGAGAAAATGGTCGACTCAGCAATTTCGGGACCACTTCACACACTTTGAGGCGATTCCTTGATATGATCTCATTTCAGGACAACCAAATTCAAGTTTCCCTGAAGATATGAAACTCTCAATGGAATCATCTTTTCCTACTCATGAGTCATTTTCATTCATGAACCAAGATAGGGAAGATGGATTCAAACATTCTATATAAACAGACCATGGGAGAACCAAAATATGAGACAATGTTATGTTGGCCAAATTACTATCAGAGCAACCCAACATTTCATTATTGAAGCAAAGAAAGCAGATCACTAAAATGTTTGCCATATTTCTTCTAAGAAATTCATCATCTTAGTGAGAGGAGAAGATTCCACCATTGAGTGATTCTTAATACTTCTTTGAGAGAAAGGAGAAGCTTGCAAAGAGATTAAGGAAAGGAACCTCCTTGCTAAGGATTATTTAGCACCATAGCTCAAATAATTCTCTTCAAGTGTTTAGTATTCATCTATTTTATTCAACTTCTACTACCAATAGTCAATAAAGGGATATTTTTCCATTATTTTTTTGACTTGTTTTCTCCGTTAGGCATTATTTGTGTATTTGTCTCTTTGTGTTAGCTCATGTTTGTATATTCATTGTTTTCACTATTTGTGATGCTTTTTTTTATCTAAGCATGTTCACTAATAGAACCAACTATGTTTGTGTTCCTTTGAAAGGAATAATCAATTGCTAAGGAGGTGTCTTTTGGTACACCATTGCCACAAAAACACTACCACAAGTCCAATACTATTCCTAGAAGGGTATTAAAGGCATTTGTATTGTAGGTTGGAGGTCAATGTTGATGTAAGAAATAATTTGAAGTGTTTTGCATCATTTTAATGGATTGGTTTCTCATTTGAAGTGGCCATAGATACATAGCCTAGGAAGGGTGAACTCCATTATCAACTTGCTCTTTTTGTTTTTCTTATTTCTTTTTATTTTGAAAGTACATCTTTTTAATTGCTCATTAAATTTTATTAATAAAGTTAAGAAAAGCTACAATTTGCACACAAAAGTATTTCAAGCTTTAATTTCAGATCAAGTTTGGTGTTAGAGCAGGTTTGATCAAGGATTTGCAAAGTGTTGAATTTTTACAAGACCTAAGCTCAAGCATAGAGAAGGATCGCTTGAAGAGTTTGATCCTACGATTGGTACAAGAAGAAAATTTCCACGAAAAGTAATGGAGCATGAAGGATAAGAGAGCCTCACCAAGTCTGAAAGGGATTTTTAACAAGATCTTCTCAACATTAAAGTCATGGTGGAAGAGTTGTAAAAATGATAAAGAAAAATTGGAGAAGGTCCAAGTGAATTTAAAGATGAAGGATATGGTGGTTACCCTCCTCAAATTTGTCCTCATTTTTTTTCCCTCCAACTCCATATCTATCTCATAGAGGGAAATCAGAGAAGGATGATTCTAAATTACCTTTGTTAAAATTGGATGTGAAATTTAATTTTTCAATGTATAATGGTGAGCTTGATGCAAAAAGCCTAGATAAGTGGATGAAGAAAATTGAATTTAGTGTTCAAAGAATTGTGGAAAAAGAATCCAAGGTTCAACTAGATACTCTCCAACTTGGAGCCACAATAATAATATGGTGGGAGAGTAAGGTTCAAGAAGATATTCATATAGAAGGTAAAATGACATCTTCTTGTTATGAATTTACATTCGCATGAGTGAATCAATTCTATCTGTTAGGATATATGAAACAAGAATTAATAGATTGGAAAAATATAAGACAAGGTAGAGGACAAACCATGTAAGAATATACACAAGAGTTACAAAAGAGGGTGTTAAAATTGGGAATTCCTCTTTATACACAAGAAACTCTTTATATTGGTGGGTTATATAGTTATTTATGACATACTATTCTTATGTTTAACCCAACTGATCTTGATGAATTCTATGTCCAAGCTACTCACATCGAGTTGAGGGGAATGAATGTCCATGAAAACTTTTCAAAGAAACTAGTCCAGATAGTTGTAGGCAAGAACAAAAAAAGGATAAGGAAAAAAAATCATTTCTACTGTGAATAAAGAAAGTGAGAAGCCCACATGTTGACATTGCAAAAATGAAGGACATGATGATGCTAGGTGTTGGAAGCTTCATCTAGAATTGAGATCAAATAGGTTTGGGAACAAGAAGGGTGATAATATTACCACTGCTACAAGTGATGAAACCAAGATCATGTCCATCAGGATACAAGTCACATCTTCTATTACTAGTTTTAGCTCTAGTGTTCATTCTTCAAAATATAAAACTATACACTATGAAATGAAATGAAGTGAGCTATTTCATATTAGTGTCATCTCAAAACATACGAAGATTGATACACTTTTTTTATCGTCGTACATAAGCTTATCTTATTTCTGAAGATATTTTTAAGATATTGGGGCTATAAACTAAGATTCATCCAAAACCATATCCTTTAGGATGGGTATGTGAAAATGTTAAGTTACAAGTGTCTAGATAATGCAAACTTATATTTTCAATTACATCTAATTTTACTGATGAGGTAGAGTTAGATGTCATAATATGACATTTGTGGGATTGTTTTGGGAAGTCCATATTTGTATGATAGGAAAGATATATTCTACGGGGAGGAGAAATAGTATCATCTTATAAAATATGGGATTTAGTATATCGTGAGATCCCATCGAATGAAGACCAATTCATTTTTTGTTAACTTGGGACAGATGAAAAGACTTATCAATGCTAGTAGAAGTTTGTCCTCATGATTGTAAAAATTAAAGATGATGATAAATCCAATTATTTCAAAGGATGTGATCAAGATGAATTAGTTAATATTGTTTCTAACTATGATGAAGTGTTTTAGGAACCTAAAGTATTATCTCCTAACATGGAGATACAACATGAGATACAAATGCAACAAGATGCCCCTCTTCTTAACATTGGTATATATAGGTTATACATGGTTGAGAATGAAGAAATCAAGCAACAAGTTCAAAGGTTGCTTGAGAAAGGATTCATTTGATGAAGTACTACTCCATGCAACTTTCCTATTGTGTTGGTGCCAAAGAAAGATGGTACGTGGGGAATGTGTATGTATTTTCGAGCATTAAACAAAATTATGGTGAAGAACCATCACCCTCTTCCTTGTATTGATGATTTTCTATATCAATTAACAAAGGCATTTGATTTTTCGAAGCTAGACTTAAGAAGTGATTATCATTAGTTACAAATTTTTGAATATTTTTTTTTTTTGTTAATAGGATTTATTTGAATGGTTAATCATGCCCTTTGGAATATGTAATTATCCCACCACTTTAATGTGAGTTATGAACAATGTACTCAGGCCATTCATAGATTATTTTGTAAAATGTGAATTTGATAAAACATATTTAGTTTATTTAGGCTATATTGTAGGGGGTGGTGAATTGAAAATTAACCACTCTAAATTTGAAGTCATCATTAAATGGCACAAGCCTAATAATATAAAAGAAGTTAGAAGCTTCAAGGGAGTAGTTCAATATTGGAGGAATTTCATTGCTAACTTTTTGTTTATTGCATCATTAGAGAAATTTTGAGCTCTAAAATGGGCCTCCTAAGGAATATTATAAAATAGTAGTGGAAATAATAAAATAAGATTAGATTACCTCATCAGCTTTTGGAGGGAAAAAAGAAAAAACTATTTTTTCAACTCGTATTTTCAACTTATCTCCCTATGATTTTACTCAAATTTCGAGCAGGAGCACTCATTGGATGTAGAAATTAATTTTCCATCCAAGGAGTACCCATGTTGCATACTTTCAATGGACCATACTACATAAAAATGTGAAATACATGAAAAAACATGATTGCAATCATGTTTTTTCATGTATTTCACATTTTTCATGTAGTAGGGTCCATCAAAAGTATGCAACATTGGTACTCCTTGGATGAAAAATTAAATTCCCCATCCAACGAGTACTCCCACTTGAAATTTGAGTAAAATCTTAGGGAGAGAAGGTTAAAATAGTAGTTAAAAAAGTAGGTTTTTTTTTACTTCAATAATGGTGAATCATCCCCATGGTTGAAATCATCATATTGAATCCTAATGGTTCTTATAAAGTTTATTTTTGATGTATATTTTTGTTTTGAGGCACATTTTTTACCTCAAAATTTCACTAATGTCTCTTTTACATGTTTTGAAAAGTACTAAGGAAGCTTTTCTATGGGGAGCCAAAACTCAAAAAGCCTTAGAAAGTTTGAAAGAGAAGAACAATACAAAGCCAATTCTGGTATTTCCAAAATTGAAACTGATGCAAGTGATTACGCCATGGGTGAAGTGTTAAGAAATGAAGGAAATCGATTTTTACCATTTTGAGACCTTAACTAGTGCAATTAGAAATTATCTTACCTATGAAAAAGACTTATATGATTTGGTTTAGAGTTGTAAATTTGGAAACATTATTTGATGGGAAAAGAGACAATCATCCATATGGATCATCAACCTTTGCAATATCTTCAATCAAAGTCCAAGCTACAAAAGTCATGACATTTCTAATGGATGGATTCTTGTAAGAATTGTATTTGGTCATTAGGTATAGTAAATATATGAAAAGCAAACTTGTTGATATGTTACCAAGGCATTCTATTATTACATGCATTGTTTTACAACATGGTTCTTTAACTCATGAAAGTTATATTGAACAATATGCTAGAGTTGAAGATTTCAAGGTTGTATATGAAACACTAACCCATGGTACTCAAGAAGGAGAATATTATCATGTTCATGAAAAACCACTACATCATCTTGGTAAATTGTTTATTTCACAAGATGCACAAGTATACACAATCATAAAATCACATACTTCCCATAGTTCTGGTCATTTTGGTGTGGGAAAAATAGTAGGCCAGTTGCAACATTATTTTTATTGGCCTTAGACAAATGAAACTATGTCTAAATATGTAAAGGGTTGTCTCATGTGTGCTAATATCAAACCAACCAACACAAAATTAGGTTTGTACATGCCACTTATTGTACCTTCTCATCCATGAAAAGTGTGTTTATAGATTTTGTAGGGGGTCTACCTATATCTTGGAAAGGCCATGACTACTTGTATGTGGTAGTGGATAGATTTAACAAAATGTGTGCCTTGATGCTTTGCGAGAAGAAGGTGACACGAGAGATGATTGCACATATTGCATTCATAATTTTAGGTTCATTTTGGTTTGCAAACATCCATTGTATCTGATCGAGACTCTCACTTCACCAGGGAATTTTGGTTATCATTATGGGGGTTAATGGACACCTAGCTCCAAAAATGCAGTATTTTTCATCCATAGACTAATGGATAGACATAAGTGGTCAACATAACAGTGATACATATACTATGAGGATATTATAGCAAGCATAATAAGGTTTGGGATAAGTAGTTGCATTATGTATAACATTCCTATAATCATGTCATATGTTCTACACAGAGGTATCCTTTTGAAAGATGTCTTTGATATTTGCCTAAATATCCTTCAGATGTTGGTTTGGGGAAAGTATTTATTGGCAGATGGACATAAAAATGTATAGAAAGTTACAAAGCTCATCCAAAAGATCCAATTGGTTCATCAAGTTGTGCAAGAATAATTGGAAAAGAGCTAAGCCAAGTAGAGGGTTATGAATGAAAAGCATCAAGTTGATCATCATTTCCAACTCGCCGATCAAGTTTGGTTATATATCAGTAAATAACATCTTAAAGGTGAAGGAAAAAATATCAAACCAATTAGGTATGGCTTGTTTACAGTTTTGGAAAATATTGTGACAATGCTTTCTAGTTAGATTTACCTCCATATATTTAGTGGTGAATGTTGAAAACATGAAACTGTGTGAGCCTCATATGATTATTGATTAAGTTGAGAATGTTCAAGTTCCTTTTGTCGATAATTTTTCTCTTGAATATCCCAATGAGTTGCAAGAAATTATTATTCTTGACATGAAGGTGAGGACTTCATGAAGAGGTGATATGGAATGCCTTCATGTCGGTCTAAAAGGAATACATCCAAGTAAGGCACAATGTATGGAAATTGAAGAAGTGAGGGAGTTGTACCATCAATAATTTTCTAAATAAAATCAAACATTTTGTGGTCCAAAAAATTCTTAATGGGAAGGATTTATCTAGGATGATTCCCACAACTGATCCAAGTTAATGGTCTCAAATTATGATGAAAATATCTCCACGTTGAAGAGCTTGTTAAGAGATTTATAACACAGTTTGAACAATATCAAACTTACATTGTATGCAAAAGTTAAGGCCTTTGGAAGTTGAAGCCAAAATATGGGTGACACACTTAAAGGAAGACACATGGCATGCCCAAAACATGACATGTGGAACACTAGAGACAAACATGACACACTCACAAGATGACATGGTACGATGACATGAAAATGAGTAGCATGACAATAGGTTAACATATCTCAATGGAAGGATACCACGTGGCACTATGTGGACCAACCAAAGGTTTCTACATAGACCAACTAGAGGTTTCCACATGGTCCAACTAGAGGCAACCTTGTGGGCCAACCATAGGTTGTCTTGTTGGCCAACCAAAGGCTACCACATGAGCCAACCACAAGCTGCCATGTGGGACTTCTAAAAGGATTGCATGGCCTAACCTTATCTCCTATGTGGTGGGCGCACATGCTATGGTTAGTTGGCATAATTTATTGGTTGGAAGATTTCACATGAAGTGGTTTTATAAATAACGAGATAAGCCAAATTATTTTAGGTGGGTACAATGATGTTATATTATGTAACCAAAAATCATAAAAAATAATGTATTCTCCCATAAAATTGTGCACTAAAGGAGTTGAAATCATGAACTCAAGGGAATAAACCTTATGACTTACCACTACACCATAGGTTGAAGTTGTGATGTATTATATACACAATTTCTTTTAAGGTGTAATTTCCAACATATTTTTGAAGAATAAGGGACATAAAACCATTTTGTTTGTGGGAAGTGGATGAGAAGAGTGTTCCAGCAGTCCTATAGTTTTCATAGAAGGGTCTTAAAGGAATTTTTATTGCAGGTTACAAATCAATGTTTATGTAAGAAATCATTTGAATTGTTTTGCATTATTTTAATGGATTGGTTGCTCATTTGAAGTGGACCTAGAGATGTACCCTAGGAAGGGTGAATGTTATGCAACTAGCTCACAAAATATAAGAAGAGATAGTTCATCGACTTCAAAATAAGCTTCTTCAAGGGGGAAACCTCCTTTAGATTACACAAATGAAAAATTGTTCCATGATACAAGTGACAAGACCTCCTTTCTATATATAGGAGTCTAAGGGGTCACAATATAATCAAGGGCCGACATAACAATAATATTGTAAGGGCATAAAAATAACAATAGTGAGCTTCTATGGGGCACAATAATAACAATATGGGGACTAAATGGGCACAATAATATAATAAGGGGTTTGCACTAATAACAATAAGGGTCTACACTAGTAGTATAGGGACCTAACATGCCCCTCTCCTCCAAAAATAATTGTCCTCCATCCTTGAGTATTTCTGAAGGCTTCTGTATAAAATTATCATCCTCCCACGTGGAATATTTAGTGGGTAAGTTCTTCCACTTGATGACATACTCTGAAATTGATCGATTTCGTAGCTGGCGGGTTCTCAATTTCGTGACTGCTTCAGGTTCCAATACGATTTTTCCTTCCTCGTCAGGTTCCGACAATATTGTTTGAATTGGGAGCTTGTCACCTATTACCTTCTTTAAGCATGAAACATGGAAAATCGGGTGCACTCAGGAAGATGCAAGAAGCTCCAATTTGTATGCCATAGTACCAATATTTTGCAACACCATGTAAGGACCATAGTACTTTGGTGATAACTTATTATATTTCTTAGCTTGCTTGAGGGACCTCAGGGAACATATTTTTGAAGAATACAGGATATAAAACCATTTTGTTTGTGGGAAGTGGATGAGAAGAGTGTTCCAGTAGTCCTATAGTCTTCATAGAAGGGTCTTAAAGGAATTTTTATTGTAGGTTAGAGATAAATGTTGATGTAAGAAAGCATTTGAATTGTCTTGAATCATTTTAATGGATTGGTTGCTCATTTGAAGTGGACCTAGAGATGTATCCCAGGAAGGGTGAACTCCATTATCAAATTTCTCTTATTGGTCTTTCTTATTATTGTTCATTATGCAAATGCATATTTTTAATTTCTCATTAAAATTTATTTCAAAAGAATCTACAATTGTCATACACAAATATTTCAAGCTAGTAACATGTAATAAACCACCCTGATACTTGTTGTAGGTACAATTGATAAAATACCTTGGTGCCTGTTGTTAGAAATCAGTTGATAAAGAACTTGAACAATGGGCTCCATAATATGAGTGTTAGACCAAGCCTTTGGTATAAATTCCCTAAGAAAGTATTCTTAAAACATTGGATCCACATTGGGGGTGGTCAGTTGTAAGAAATTTCCAATATAGATGGCTTGTGGTTGGGTGGAGAGTGGAAGTCACTCCTTTAGTTTCCAACTAGTTTGAGACACACAAATAAGTATATTAAATTTTTGCATTAGAATCATGAATTGTTATGTTCACTACTATACTTATGAATGATATGAAATATTGTGTGTCTATGAATGTTAATGAATTCTTGAATTGTGTTGTTCAATATTTAGTTCATGATGGATACAAGGAATTGTGTATCTATGCTATCATATTTCACAATAACGGATTCTGGATATATTAGATCAATTTGTCCAGAGGATTAACAATGTCTAATATATAAACAAAAAGTCTTATTTTTTAATTATGATAACCCATGTGCGCATGCATGGTGAATTGATAATCACAACCCCCAAAATAAGTTTAACTAAATTGCAAGTGGCATAATAGAAGAAAGAGTAGTTTATTATAAATTTCATTGAATTGATGAAATGATCAAAGTCCTTGAGATAACGTGTTTAATTACTAATGCTTTGAATTAAAATGTTCAAATAATCTTTAACCAATTTTTAATCAAGGTTTAAAACTTACCAGCCTAGGGAACATAATATTCGAGGAAACACAATACCAGAGAGATAATCATGGGGAAAAGGCACCCGGGGAAGTGATGTCAGGGAGACGTAGTATGGGATTAGGGAGATACAATGCCAGGATATGTAATCTTAGGGATCATGGTACTAGGTAGGTGATCATGGGAAATGAGGTACTGGGGGAAGTGACCTCAGGGAACATGACACAGAGTGGAGTGACATTGTTGAACATGGGCATCAGGGAAAGTATTAACATACCAACCTAGGAAAAGGTATTGCTCGTAACCACAATGCCAGGGAAGCTAAATTTATGTGATGGTATTGGTATGAAATACAATTGTAAAAAGTCTTAAAACTGGAAATAAATTATTTTCTCAAAAATCACTTTATCAGTCTTGAGCGCTAATTATGACTAATCTAATTAACAATTGTGATTAGTGCTAATATCAAGTGACTAGTATGATATCGGTACTGGGAGATTTGTTAATAAAATGTTTCATGCAATGGCCAGTGCAAATAGACCTAACCAGATATGATGTGTGTGCCATGTGAGCACCACGTGGTTGTGGTGTGGCACCATGTGGGTTAGGTGTTGCCATGTGGGTGCCACGTAGATCCATCTTGATGACATGGTCTTTTTTAATGGGCTAAATTTATAAAGGGCATTAATTTCTACCCAAAACTCGGATTGAGGTAAAATTTATATCGCTGGAAAGCTCTTGACGAGTTGAATGTGATGGTGGAATTTGTTTTAGAATATGAAAAATTTGAGAAAAAAGGGTTGTTGTAACCCCATATTCATAATAGACCTTGGAGATTGGGTTAAAGGAGTAACACTCCCACATCCAAAGATTTCTTAAAGGAGTGGGAGGTGTTACAAAGTGGTATCATAGAAATATGGTAGCACTCACAAAACCCGATATGGTTTGAGGGGGTGGGAGGTTTTACATATTTTTATCAGAGAAAAGGCTCAACACTTGGATTAGATGGGACCTAGAAGATAAAAATTGAATTTATCTGAGATAAAATTGGAGCTCTAATATAGATTGGTATCAAATATAAGGTTTAACAATGGACATGAAGGGGTTCACACAAATAATATAATTAATTCAATTTTATATGGATGAGTATATTTGATTGTCATATGGATGTTTATTTAAACATGTAGTTGATGTGATTTCTAACGAAGATGGAAATTTTTATTTCCCTTTTATTTTCTGGATATATGTAACTGACATGGGTTTGCTTATGTGAACAACTTCAAGTCGGCATTCTTGGTGATGACATGCCAAGGATATGATTAATATGGTTATGCTTGATTTAGCTAATATTTATGTGTATGACAACACATTGAAGACACAATATACAATAGACAATAGAGGAATGAGAAGTAGAATGGTATAGTACAACATGGACATAACCCAACCTAAACACAAAGAAGATTTAGTTATAGAGAGGTTAGGAGAAAATTCCCTTGATTGGATGGATAACCTCTAAGCTTGAGAGATAAAATGAGGAGATATAAGGATGATAATTAAAATGTTTTTAGAGCTCAAGAAAGGAAAGAAAATGTGAATGTGGTGATATTGCAGAGCTTGTCAAATCTGCAAATACAAAAGAAATATGAAACTAGTGCAAGTTATTTGGACAAGAATAAATCCAAGCAATGTCCATATGAAATCCATAAGCATGGATTGGAAATGAATAAGGTGTAAGTTAGCAAATAAAATAAGAGGAATAGGAAAACAAGTGAAGACACAATGAGAGCATCAACTCCACTCAACACTCAGAAAGAGAAACAAACAACCATGACTAACTATCTAGTGCTATAACTAGGAAAAGATGACACCACCAATAAAGGAAGAGTGAGAAAAAACAATATTAGAATAATTCAAGAAAGAAAATCCCCCTAAATTTGATGGAGATATTAAGAAGAGTCAAGAATTAGAAGCATGGCCTTTGAGATTAAATAAGTACTTCAAAGTCCATGATTATTTTGAGAATATAAAGGCTAGGATAGCTATTTTTAACTTGAAAGGAAAAGATCAAATATGGTGGGAAGATCATAGAAATTTGAAAGTCATCAGAGAAAAGGGGCTGACTTGGAAAATATTTGAGAAATATTTTTGGGAAAGTACCTATCTAAGAGTTACTATGACAATAAAATCAAAGAGTTCCATGAGCATAAGTTGGGAAAACTCACCTTGGATTCCTACACCAACAATTTTTTGGAACTAATGAGGTATATGCCCCACATCAAGGATGATAAGGTGAATATTCAAATATATCTTAGTGGTTTATCATATTCCTATCAAGAAAAAATTGAATTTATTGAAACAAAGACACTATAGGACATTATCAGTGAGGCCAACTATTGGTATGATCAGTCCAAGCATAAGGTTGAATTCCAAACAGAATGGAAGAATAAATAAAAACCAACTTGTTGGGACAGGGTCCCCTAGGGTCGACTTTGGGGTTAAAAGCCCAAGTTTTTGTATGTAAAGTGTAGGGTCTCTACAATTTGTGGTCACGGAGCGCGTAGATGTAAAGTGTCATAAAGGGTTTCCACCCTTCTTTTATCTAAGTTATGTTGGCTTTAGAAGATCCACCCATGGTTCGTGGACCATGGGATTGTATAAAAAGGAGATTCTTAGAAGAGTCTAAGGTAGTTAAGTCATTGAGGGGTCGGTAAGAGCTAAGAGCGAAGAGTCTTAGAATAGAAGGAAGGCTCTGCAGCTGTGTGCACAAAGGCCTAGGGTAGAAGTCCGCAGTTGAGTGCACAGACCCCTGCAACTGAGTACACATGGTAGTTAGCATCTATAAGAAGATCTAAAGTACTAATAAAATAATATTACTCTGGAATTATCTATGTTTTTGATCTATTTACTTATGTTATGAATAAATGTGGTTATGTTATGCTAAATATTGGTTTCATGATTTAATGTTGTATTGATGCACGAATCTATATGTTTTACATTGTTATCTGTATGCAAGTGATAATATCTGTTTACGCGTAGGACACATTAACGCATATTGAAGTTACCAGATACTTGAGCTAATTTGGGTAAATACGGAAGTAAGAATAATCATAGAAGCGCGTAAGTGGTTGATTCGCTTGGTTAGGATCTGCAAACGACAGTCATAGACCTTCGCGAAGGTCTAGAGGCTGATTAAGAAAAGTATATCGATAAGCCCTAAAAGGCTTATCGATCTGCACGAAGGTCGAGTTAGGGCACAAAACGTCATCACTACCATATCTGGGTGCGGAAACTTGGTTCCAACATCCCCCATACTGCTGTGGGTGAGACTTCAGTCTGCACTCCGCATATTGATGTCGAAAGGGCCAGTAGTGTAGGGATTTATTTGGCTAAATTAACACTGAACTTGGGTTAGGGCCCACTAAGCCAACAAATGGTTCCATTTCTGGAACTAGAATCTACATAAAGAGATGTGTGATGTTGCATCACTAGAATCGAAATAAGAAGGGAATTGAAGACTGTTTGGATAGGAAGATCCACGAATTCGCAGCACATGAAAACAAAAATCTGTGATTGATGAAAGAATAGTGGTTAGATAGATATTTTTACATAGAGATACATGAAATCTTCTTCTCTTCCTTCCCAGTTGAATTATATGAGTGGATCGCTGAATTAGCAGATGACCAAGGTAGGTGGAGGCTTGACGGTTCGATAGTGTGGACCCTAGATTTAGTGCGGAGATTGGAAGCCTTGGAAGATAGATCGCGCATGCTATTAATCAGTGGATCGATCGTATCATAGGAGTATTTATGACAGAGTTTGCAGTTGATAATTCAGTCAGTTATAGTGAAGCAGAGCACCACTTCTTCAAGGGATCGTGAGCTAAGTATTTAAGGTATTTACATACTTGGATTAATATTCTCTTGTGTGAAAAGTGGGTTATGCAGTTACCTTGATGTTTGGAGCTACGCAAAGTGGAAATATATTCAGGGATAGAGGAAGAACATGCCCTGAATATAGCCCATTAATCGAACCTCCTCTGAGTGATGATGAGAAAACAACATAGGCTTCACCGTAGAGCGTTGTTCAGTTAATAAAATGAGGGTTCCCTCGAATACCCCATCCACCTACCCCACCTTTGCATTCACCTCCACAACATACACCTTCGCCCACACTACCACCACCTGTGCCACTGTTCAATATGGCAAATGCAGTAAAGTTGCTCGTTTTCAAGGGTTCAGGAACTGAGGACCCAAACCAGTTTTTGTTCATCAGAAAGGTCATATGGGAAGCTCAGGGTATAATGAACAATCACATGAAGAAAGAAATATTTCTCACTACTTTATAGGAATGTGTGCTAACATGGTACATTAAGTACTACGCTGATAACCTAATGGCTTCATTCGCAGATATTCAGACCGCACTGAATAAGGAGTTCAGTAGGCCTAAATCTGAAGCTCAATCAATTGTGGGATTCAAGGAGATCACGATGAAGCCTGGCGAGACACCCTGGGATCTGGATCAGAGATTGAAGTGCATGATCCGTGAAGCTAACATGAATCTTACGGATGGGCAGCACCATGAATGGTTTGTGGCTTCACTCTTGCCTCATCTGAGGGTATCTTTATCGCAACAAAAGATTGGGACCAAGTCGAAAGCCCTGAAGATTGTATGAGACGCTGATGCAAGATGCTAATTTGGTAGTTCAGAATATTCATGTGCAGTTGCAAAACCTTTTCCTAGAGTTTCAAAGTATGAACAAGGATAGAGCAGTTCAGCCAGAGGTGTGCGAAGAAGTTTTGTGCCTGAAATGAAAAAGTCTAGGGTATGACAAAGATCATTGCCCCATCTTCATGAATTGCATTGCAGCAGGAGGGCTGATGCCTTTGAGGCCGGAAGCTTATGCAAGGCCAAGTACAGGGCCCATGCTATGGTGTTCTATCTGTTAAGTGGATGGAAAACATGTGACATGCAATTTTCACATGCTGCAGAAATTTGTACAAACACCGCAACAACTCTTATGCAACTTTTGTCAGTCTGTGGGTCATGATGAGCATAACTATCATAGCTATGAGCTAATGATGGATAAAATGCCTGCATATAGAGTGCAGGAAGAAATTGACCTTCGGATCAAGGTGGTGGGAGATCACAAAGAGCATTTTAGGGGCGCGGGCGAGGCCGAGGTGGAGGAGGACCTGGTAGAGGTCGAGGACAGGTGATTTACTACAACTGTGGGGGACTAGGACACCACGCATGAGAATGCATGAACCCAACCTACCTCTCATGTAGATATTTCACTCAGTTTGACCATGCAACAGAAGACTGCCCTGTATTACTAGCTAAGATACACGAAAAAGGGGCACAACCTCAGTAGCCTACCTAGAATCTTCAGATGATGAGGGCTGAACCCTGCGAAGAGGATCCTAATGTGAAAATTGTGCTGTGAAGTGGGATGACGACTGGCAAAGACAAGGGAATGAAGCCTTAAGAAGGTGAATGGGTCTACAAAGCTCTAGAAAAGGAGGTTGGCTTTGATTTGGAGCATGCAAAAGAAACCTTCATGGAAGCAAAGAAAATCTTTACTGAGGCTTCTAACTCAGGAAGTCAGGATAAGTAGTCTGAAGAAATGGACCCATCCATTCTTACTACATTTTTGGAGACCTGTATGAAGTTTCTTCGAGATAACAAGGCCATAAAGGGATTACAGGAGTTGATCAATAAATGTGCTAGTAATACTCCTGACAATCTATGCATGGTTAGGAAGATTGGTAAGAATAAGGCAAGAACAGGGCAGGAGATGAGACCCACCACGTAGATAGGAGAATATGAAATGGACCAATTTATTATGGATCTAGCATCCTGTTAGAGTCGGTCTAGTAGCCCTCCATCAGCGATCAAAACTCTTTGCATTTGCATAAGTAGGTGTCTCATCAGTGTCATCTCACTGCATTCCATTAGGCATGCCATAACCCTGATGGAGGAGTTGGTGTCTTTATTCCCCTCTTGGCACTGTTGGATCAAGTTGTTTCAGTCAATAAACTCTTTCAAAGTTGTTTGTCTTGTCTTGAGGTCAAAAGTCTTAGGTCTAGGGTTTAGGTCCAGTTTGTCTTCAAGGTCATGTCTCTAAAGTCAATAAATGCCCAGAAGACCAGAGGGATGATTATCAAAGTGTTTCTTCAAAAGATTTCATCTTGTACAATTAATTTTTACCTTGGATTTAAAAACCCTGTTTTTAAAGCCAAGGTCATTTCTCAAAATTTTGCAAAAATTGTAAAAATTCAAAAATTCTTCAAAAGCCAGCATGCAGCCCTGGTCCTCTTTGCCAAGAGTCCTCAGAAGCAATCCCTGCAAAAATTTTCAATAAAAAACATCAATTCAACCAATTTCAGGACAAAAGGAAACCAAAAAGTCAGCAACATTCAAAATTTAAAAAGTGTCATGAAAAACATTAGAAAGAGGGTTTTGACATGAAATAAATTCAAACCAAGGCTATAAAGTCTCTCTCTCCCTCCATTAAGCTTCATTGTGCCTTCAAGCAATAGAGAAAATTGTTTTCAAGAGCATTTGGGCGGAATTGCAGAGAGGAACCGCGCACGACCTCTCCACAGCTGTGCGCGACCTCTTGGGTGGGCGTGACCTCTCCAGGGGGTTCCAACAGTTATAAAAATACAAGGGCGTGACCTCTTGGGAGTGCGCGACCTCTTGGGCTCTGTGCGCGACCTCTCAGGCAGCAATTGGTTATAAACTTGAAAAAGACCCTAAATCTCCTCAAGCTTGTCAGGTAGGCCTTCAATCATGTAAATTATGGTTTGCTAAGCTTGAAGAAGATCATGATTATGTTTTCAAAGCCTCATTTGCAACTAAAGACTCCATGTGCTTTTGCTTGAAATGTCAAAGTTGCTAGGGTTTGTTTTGTTGTTTTAAGGTATTCCTTTTCATTCCTATTGTTCCTACATTTTCCCACCTCTCATTTTTTACTCCCTTATCACTGTTACTTAATTTCCCTAATAAATCAAAAATCAAACCCTAAACCCTACCTCCCATAACATCCTTGCAAATGAAATTGTATGATGATGTAAATGTCATAATTCTTCCCCTAAACTCCCTGTTTCATATGTTTTTCCCAATTTCCCTTCCAAATCTCCCTTCCCTAACATTTCCCTTGTGCTACTTGTCCCCTTGAAACAACATTTCAAAGCAGTTAAAACAACAAATTTTAAAGCAGAAGCAGCAGCACATTTCAGCCACTTTTCTCCTGAAACCATGTCAGAAACCAAAACCGACTATGAGCAAAGTGATGACCATGAGTCAGCTTCAGAGGTTGAGGTACAAAGGAGGAGGCGTGGTAAGAGTGGTCACCATGTGAGAGAGGAGCCCACCACTTTGACCTATTTGTAGGCTTGTCCACTTGCAGTCATGTGTTTCTGCTACTTCTCATGTTATGAATTTTGCAAGAGGATTTCTCAAATTCAGCTTCACAGTGAATTGGTCCGCTTGTTTGTTTTGAATTTGCATGACGGGCATGTAAATCTTGCAGGGGTGGATTTTACATTGACACCTGAGACGGTTTCTCAAGCAACAGGGATTCCTAATGTTGGAGAAGAGTGGAACAAGCACAAACTATTAGACAGAGTTCAGTATGAACCTTACATCAAACCTCAATATATGAGGTACATGACTGGTGTATTTCATTTCATATTTTTGAAGGATGAGTATGTTCCCTTGATGAAGCTCATCATGCGCTATTTCACCTGTGAGGGTAGATTTTCACGTTTGTTTTTCTACCATATTCGCGTGTTGATGCATTTCACACGGGTACGGATGATGAACATACCATTTTTCATGTGCCGGAATATTGAGAGGATGGTGCCATTGGTGCAGAGAAAGAGTTCAGCACAGCAACATAGGAGCCTCTATCATTATGGTTTGATTCAGCTTGTGGTCATGCATCAGTTGGCTCACCATGGCATCCCATTGGAGGAGTTCATCTCCCCAGAGTTATTCACAGGGACACCACCACATCCTGAGATTGTTCATGAGGAGGGAGGACCATCACAACAGCATGATATCCCTGAGACTAGACATGTCAGTTCTCCTCCAATGGTCACTTATCAGAGAGGCCATAGGGCCTTATTTGCAGCAGCTAGGCGAGTATTTTCTCCACAGTAGGTGGAAGGGGTCTCGCCTTCTTCATCAGCACCGCGAGTGTTATCTCCACACCAGGTGGAAGGGGCCTCGCTTCCGAAAGCAGCACAGGTATCAAAGAGGGGCAAGCAGCCGAGGATTGAGCAAGGATTGTCATGTGATCCAAATATTGACATCATTGATATTGAGGATAGCTCCCTTGCCTCAAAGCTCAAGGAGATCATCCGAGAGAAAAGCACCGAGAATGAGTCGCTGCACAAGAAATTGCAAATGGCAAAGTGGATAATTAACTATTTAGAGCAGCACAACAAACAGTTGGAGGATGAGCACGAGCTTTATGAGCAGCGGAAGATTCGTGAAGACCAGGAATTGGCTCGTAGGAGACCCGGTGATTTGACACCCATAGATCGAGAATATATGCTTATTCGGGTCAATGCTCATTTGGAGAGGTTGCTGGCCATGGCCAATAGAGATAAGGACCTGCTTCGGAATATGAAGAACCACTATTGGGTCCGAATGCACGTATGCAAGGCAAGAATGAAGGTGCTCCAAGGACGGTTGGCCAAGGTACTCAAACGAAGAAAAAGGCTCGATCCCCTCCATATTTTGGCTGAGGCTTCCTTGAAGGAGCATGGTGCTAAATGACTCAACCTCAACACAAATTTCAAAAAAAATTGAGCATTTTTGGTCATTTATGAATTTTTTGGTCAAAAAACAGGTTTTTGCTCCCAAGTGGTCGCGCACTGTGCGCGACCCTTTAGATTGGGAAGTCCATTTCAAGAAAAGTTTGCATTTTTGGATTTGTCATGCAAAAATATACTTACCCAGAAAAGATCAAGAAATTTCACCAAGTTTTGAGCCTCCAGAAGGTCAAAAAACAAGCAAAAAATGACTTTCTGCCACCTTTTTGACACACAGGAAGCAGTCTTGGGAGATTGCAATTTTGGAGGGGTAAACGGACACAAAATTCAGACATTCCACTTGGGTTGGAAACTAGACATCCAGACCTTTCCAAAAATCCTACTCTTGCCTCATTTGGACACCTGGAAGTGCCTCAAAATTTGCTCCAAATGTGCTTGACCTCTTGGGAAATTTTCAGAGAAATTGTGCCTACAGCTAAGCAAAACACAGTTTTGACTAGGTTTGACTTTTTGGAGTGAATTTTGATCCTCCTTGATGTAAATTATGTAATTTTATGATTTTTTGACACTTTTTATCTCTTCTAGAAGATTCATTCATGAGATAGGCAAAAATTAAATGAATGAAGTGGTTTCCTAGCTTATAGAGGCAAGTTGTTTTGACTGCCTAGATTTTAGTGATCAGTTTGGAATTGGTTGAAACAACTCCTAGGATAGTGAGCTCGACCCCTAGAGGAAAGGAAAGATGTTAGCTTGCCTATATTATGTACTTTCTTAGTCATTTTCATGGTTGGACTCTTGAGGGAGAAAGCTTCTATTGTATTACTCATTGTATCTCTGCAATTTTTGGCTAAGGAAGACCAGGGTTTTGCAGTCCTTTTTGGGATTCTTGTGGTTACATGTATTGATGGTGTGCTTCTCTTTGTACTTGTAAGTTTTTTTATGTGAATCATCTTCTTAATTTCTTCTGCAAATAGGCAAATGAAGTGTTAAGGTAGAATTCATTGGTTGCTATGCTCTGCCTTTAAGTTTGCTTAATATCAATGTTTTCAACTGTTTAAGGAGAATTCAAGGTGCTTGCTTGCTCTCCTTAGCTTCTAACCAGTCATTCCAAATCCATCTACATCTATCAAAGGCATCAATAAAGTCTCCTACCTTGCCCCAAAGAACCCCCTGCGAAAACTGTCCAATCCCCGCACCCAAAATTGCCTTTCCCCAATTTTCCACCAAAACCCTAAAAATCCCTAAATCAATCCTTTTATCAGTTTACTAGCCTAAAATTAGTGTTTCCGCATTGGTTGTCTCGCCCATTGAATATCTTTACCGAGATAGACTGGAGAGAGCCCTCTCCTGCCCCGTAGGGCTAGCTACGAGGCTAAGTGGTTTGATGTTGCCTTGGAGTTTACCTTTCTCAGCCTGAGGTGAAATTTCAAGCGCTAACACATCCGACGTGAATGTTTTGCCTAAACATACATGGGAGAGAATGGGGAGACCTGCACTGTAGTGGTCTCCTATTCAATTGCGGATGGAAAATCAGCAAAAGATTATCCTCATGGGAAGATTAGAGGGAGTGACAGTCGATATTGAATACGTGATCGTGTTGGCCAATTTTGAAGTGATAGAGATTGTGGATGACGACAATCCCTACCCTACGCTCCTTGGGATCAACAAGGCTATTGACATGAATAGGGCGATTACTTCAAAGAAGTAGACAATGTCATTTGAAATAAAATTGCTCTGCGTAGTAGTACCGTTGGACCCTTCAAAAGGACTGCGCTACAATGAACTAGTCAGCAATTACGAAAGTGATGGTGATTTGGACCAAATTTATAAGATAATGGTGAGAGATCAAGATTGGGTGAATCTAACAGCTAATGGACATCTTGCATGCAACCATAAAAGCTCCTACACATCAGACTCAAACAAAGAATTAGAACACTGGCAGAATAAATTGCACAAGGTATCTACGCTATGATGTAACATGATGACCAAATCGTTGCGCTGCATATCATCGGAGGTAAGAAGTTTGCCTTAATATGATGGTTTAACCGATGTTGATAAATTTCTAGATGCATTTGAAAGGGAAGTGCCAGAGAAGCATCGCTTCCAAACCTTGGACTTGGTGTTGTGCGCTATGCCTGCAAGATGTTGGGGTACGCATAAAGAAAAATTCGATGGATGATGCAAATATAGAAGAATGATGAGAGTGTGGTTTGGTAGCCCAAAGGTATGGTTGACAGAAAAATATGATGGAAGGAGTGATCTGCATGATCACTTAGTCAAATAGACCGATGCTTATGAAGCAGAACCACAACCAGAGTGGGTGCATCTATTTTGTCACACCTTAGATGTAATACCTATGAATTGGTACTTAGAGACAGAGCTCTGCCATGACATGAATGAATGGGATATTTTGAGATAGGGATTCTTAATGACATTCAAGTTTGAAGATGGATTTGAGTGCATTGATGAAGCACTACAGGAGGTCAAAACAACGATCTTCAGAATACCACAAGATCCCTTGGATTTGATTCAACTGGATTGGACAACCTAGCTACGCCACACACTGGAGTGCTATAATGCGACTACTGAAGAGGAAGATGAGGATTTGAGGAACATTAATACCTGGAAATAGAAGGACACCGTGAAGTTGAGGGGCTGCATATAGAAAACCAAGATATCACTACGCCACTGAAACGCGACAATTGAACATCGGGACAGAGGCAGAACTGAAGTTTGCGAAGATAGGGGCTACTGGGATGATGCTACAGTGGATAAGGTCATTGAATTGCTCCACAAATACTAGGACTTGTTCCCTACGAAGTTCTCATACTTAAAGGGGATAATAGGGGACCTGGGAGTTATGAAAGTTACGTTGAAACTGGACGCAAAGACGATCAAGCAAAGGCCTTACCGCCTCAATCCAAAGTATAAAGAAAAGGTCTGTTTAGAGTTGGATAAAATGCTTGCGACATGTATTATTGAGCTAGTGGAAGAATCTGATTGGGTGATCCCAATAGTAGTTCAGGAAAAGAAGCAAAAGGATGAAATAAGGATATGCGTAGATCTCAAGATGCTGGATGACGCTTGCGTGCATGATCATTTTCTGACTCCGTATGAAGTGTTGGATCATGTAGAAGGACAAGAAGCATATTCTTCACTGATGGGTTCTCGACATACCATCAGAACAAGATCACGCCAAAGGATAGAAGTAAGATGACCTTCACAACTGAGTGAGGATGCTTTCAATATAATGTAAAACCTTTTGGACTAAAGAACATGCTGAAGATCTTTTCACGTGTAGTCATCGCGACGTTCAAGGAATTCATTCACAAGTTTATGGAGGTATAATTTGACGATTGGACGGTGTTTGGGCTGGTGAAACGCTATGTAGCCAGCCTAAGCTTGATGCTGGATACATGTTGAAGGTATCAGATCATGCTCAATTTGAAGAAATGTTTGTTCTATTTTCCTTTCAGAATCTTGCTGGGCCATGTGGTGTGTAGACAAGGATTAATGGTGGACCCAGCTAAGATAGCAGTTATAATTAATTTGGAGGCACCAAGAAGTGTGAAACAGTTGCATACAACATTGGGGCATATAGGATACTATAGAAAGTTCATCAAGATTTACGCCCAGATTACTGCACCAATGGACAAACTGCTAAAGAAGGATGCTACATTCTGTTGGAATGAAGAATGTCAGCGAAGCTTAGATGTGTTAAAGGAAAAGATGGTCACCGCGTCGATCCTAGTCTTCCTGGATTGGAAGAAGGAACTTCATGTGCATGTGGACATGTCATGTATTGCGCTCAGAGTAGTACAAAGTGTGAAGGTTTGGTTATGGTGTACGTGCTCTAGAAGTTCAGACACTACTTGCTAGGAAAGCACTTTAAGATGTATACAGATCATTATGCATTGAAGTAATTGGTTAACAAGCCTGTGTTGGGGTGGAAGATATGCAAATGGTTGTTACTATTTTAGGAATATGATTTCGAAGTCATTGTGAAGCTAGGACGATTGAATGCAGGACCAAAACATCTGTCACGCATTGAAACAAGAGAGGAACCTAATAATTTGGAGGACATATTACCTGATGCGCAGCTCTTTACGATGCGTGTAGCTGACAATCACTTTGTATATCATACACTTCCTAACGATGGGGATGGCTCCAGAAGGATATAATAGTCAACAAAAGAAGGAGTTGGTGGAGAACGCAAACTTTTCTGTCATTGCAGGACATTTATATAAAATGGCCCCGGATGAAATTCTATGATGTTATGTACCTGAGTTTGAATGGAATAGCATCCTCGTTGAAGCTCATGGAGGAGTTGCGGGAGGACATTATGCAGGAAAATAAACAACACAAAAGATTTTACGATCTGGGTTGTGGTGGCTGACACTGCATAAGGATTCCAAGGCTTACTGTAAGGCATGCGATGCATGTCAGGGGATGGGCAGGCCATTGCAGAGGGATGAATTGCCTATGAATGTGCAAGTGTCATTACAACAATTCGAGAAATGGGCCATTGATTTTGTAGGCCCAATTCAACCTCCAGGAAAGAAGACGGGTACGTGGTATATCATCACCGTGACGAAGTATTTGACTAGATAGGCGGAGGCGCAGCGTGTGAAGGACTGTACAAGGGAAACATCAATAAAGTTTCTCTTTGAATATGTGTTGAATAGGTTTGGTTGCCTAAAGACTTTAATGAGTGATCGTGGTACACATTTCCTTAGTGAAACAATTATTGTGCTGATGAAGGTTTACAATGCACAAAGGAATGATTGGGACGTGCGCGTACCTGCAGTGCTATGGGCTCACATAAGTACTTGTAAGAAACTGACTGGATAAATACCCTTCAAGCTGGTTTGTGGTGTAGAAGCTATGATGTCAATGGAGTATATTGTACCTAGTCTACGCATAGTGGCGTTCATAGGAATGGTGGATTGTGGAGCCTGGAAGAGAGGCTCGTGCAACTAACAGAGCTTGAAGAAGATAGGTTTTTGGTTGGATTCCATCAGAAAGTTCAGAAGGATTGCGAAAAGTCATGGAATGATCGGCACATCAAATTGCACACCTTCAAGGTAAATGATTTGGTTTTATTATATGACAACAAGTTTGATAAATTTCGAGGAAAATTTCAAATGCATTAGCTGGGGTCGTATGTCATCAAAGAGATCACCGATGGTGGAGGATTTCAACTGGTGAAATTGAATGGAGATCCATTTCTTGAAAAGGTAAATGGAAACCAATTGAAGCCATACACTAGGGATCAAACCAGATGACTATATGATGGAAGCACAGTCTTAGCACTTAAGGCAGCTGAAAGGAGGCGTGAGACTATAAACTACACTGCCTGGGTAGTAGGGTTGCATGACTAGGGGACTACGCGGGATGGAAGAATGTCACAGCATCAACATAAGAATGAAGGGAGCTGTGCTATAGGAGGAGAGATTGTGTAGGGTAGCCAAAAAGTGACTATTATGGTCACTATTCATGATTTTACAGTGAGAAAACGGATAAGAGGAGTGGGGGGGCAACATTTAAGGTGGAATTTAAATGCGAGATATTTGAAAATATTCCACCAATCTATAATTTATGAATGGATTTTGCGGGGAACATTTGGATTTGAATTTGAATTTGCCTATAAATTACAGATGGCTTCCTAGCGAAAAACACTTTGCATGTTGAGAGATTTTGTGTTGTGCTATCAAGTGTGCATGAATCTTAGGGTTTTTGAGGATTTGGTGGCCAATTTAGTGTTTGAAAAGTTACCTAAGGAAACCTAGGAGCTCCTATATAGCCTCATGTTAGCGCCGGTAGAAACTGTAAGTGCTGGTGGATCTATGGCCTTTGAGGGAGCTGCCCCTGAGGTCGTAAGTGTGGAGATGCCCGCCGCGGTGCCAAAATCACCGAGGTCGCTTAGGCCAAAGCCTACGCCAGTAGGAGAGGCTTCCAAGACGAGGAAGGATAAACTAAAAGAGACACATCCAGTGCATGAGTCACTAAGGAAGCACTAGAAGAAAGAAAATCCCACCACGTAAGAGAAAGGAAAGGTGGTAAACCTAGAATCCGACGAGGGCGTTGAAGAAATTGGTATGGTCGTCGAGGACATTGACACTGAGGGTGTAGACCCTATCTCAAAGCTACCAAAATACATCCCTCTACGCTGGGGTAAGGTGAAGATCCCAAAGGACCCATACGAGGGAAATTTTATGCTTAATACAACCCTGCTACCAGAAAATATTGTGTTTGAAGGACCGCGTTTGCCGTGTGTCCCCCACCTAAAACTTGAATATTCGGACTTGGCGAACATGGAGCGGTTCCCCCACCTAGATACATATAATTTCATGTAAAGGGTATTCTATAAAGATTTAGTTCTCACTGCGCTGGAGCTGGTGAAGTGGATTCGTGGGGTGGAGAAGGCAGGATTTTTTAGCCTACTATGGTTGTTGCATTACCACTGCGTGCCCATAAATTTGATAGTTATCAAATAATTGTTGTGCTTGGTGCACGAAGGGTGCCTTTGGTTGGAGGAGCCAATCCCTATAACTGATATGCTGATCCATAGGATCACCTAGCTACCCCATTCAGGACTAAATTTGGCCAAGGCATTTGGTAGAAAGGTGGGCGAGCGCGACCTCGCCGCGAGAATGAAGGAAAAGTTTAAGCTTGTCAAGACGCTACGTGGATTTCAATTTCAAGCATAACGAACCCCGTAGTGAAGGTAGCCACCCAGATATTGGCTGGGAAAGTAATGAGGAAGTGTCGCGCAGATGAGGTGCCGACACTAGTTGTTTCATTAGCGGCCCAATGCGCGAAGGGCATACAATTCAATTGGGTGCACTACCTGTGCAGTGAGTTCCTTGTGAGCTGTAGAGAAGAACAAAAAAACATTTCATTACTCATGGCTATTGTTGTTGATTGTGTTAGTTGAGTGGCAATTGCCAGAGGACAGTCAGTTTCCTCCGATCGCGACAGATTTTCCATAAGAAGTGAAGTTTTCTTTGCTATGGGCCACAAAGGACATTGAGTGGGTCTATGAGAGCAAGGTCTTATAGGTTTTGATGGAGATGAGAATCAATATGGCCATCAACCGCAAGCCAAGACTATCACCAATTGTTCATTGAGAAAAAAATAGTGATAGAAACCTAGAAGAAGGTCCAGGAGAAGAATGACCACACAACAGCAATGGTAGCAAAGGCGTGCAGAACCATTTCGGAACTGCACATCCCTAAAGAGGCACCTGTGGCTACAGGTGTACGTGATTCTCGGACCGAGTTGGCCAAGGTTCTGTTTGAGCTGAACCTCAAGATTACAGAGATTGAATTGAGGGCACAACCTTCAACTCCACAAGAGGTCAGAGAACAGTGCAAGGTAGCTATCAAGAATGCAGTTGTTGTAGTAGATACTGTGGTGGTAGATTGCACTGTGCTCTTCGGGTAATCGCTGGAGGTACTTACTAGTCTGCAGGAAGATCCCAACCTGTAAAGGTTAGCAACTGAGGTGAGGGAATTGTAGCAGCGGTATGACGAGGCAAGAGCGGTGACGCGTACCATCGCTATCACACATAAATTGGCAAAGGTGTAGGAGGCAAAGGAATTAAAAGAACATGCGGATGCAGCGTAGCGAAGAGAGTCAGTACTCAAGGCCAGATTAGGGCCTTGGCTAGATGAGGCTTATGTGCTCACCACCACCATTAAGGAAAAGTTGACTAGCCTATGACAATGTAGGAGAAGATCCAAGTAGATAGCACAGGAAAAACAATGGAGCAGCTGGTAGAGTAGGTTAAGAAGGCAACAACACAGTGTACCACTAAAGTTGCAGTGGTGCAAGTGGAGTTGGGAGGTCTTCACAGCAACATCTCCGCACTACTAGAGTGACTCGGGGGCAAGTCAGCATATTTGTGTTAGGGGCTTGTTGGGACAGGGTCGCCTAGGGTCGATTTTTGGGTTAAAAGCCAGAGTTTTGGGGCAAAAAGCCCAAGTTTTTGTATGTAAAGTGTAAAGTCTCCGCAATTTGTGTTCATGGAGCGTGTAGATGTAAAGTGTCATAAAGGGTTTTTTCCCTTATTTTATGTAAGCTGTGTCGTATTTAGAACATCCACCCATGGTTTGTGGACCATGGGATTTTATAAAAAGGAGAGTCTTAGAAGAGTCTAAGGTAGTTAAGTCATCGAGGGGTCACTAAGAGCTAAGAGTAAAGAGTCTTAGAATAGAAGGAAGGATTTGCAGCTGTGTGCAAAAATGCCTAGGGTAGAAGTCTGCAGCTAAGTGCGCGGACCCCTGCAGCTGAGTGCTCAGGGTAGCTAGCGTCTGTAAGAAGATCTGAAATACAAATAAAAGAAGATTACTCTGGAATTATCTGTGTTTTTGATCTATTTAATTTTGTTATGAATAAATGCAGTTATGTTATGCTGCATAATGATTTCATGATTTAATGATGTATTGATGCGTGAATCTATATGTTTTACATTGTTATCTGTACGTAAGTGATAATATTTGTTTATGCATATGACACATTAACATGTATTGAACTTACCAAATACTTGAGCTAATCTGGGTAAATACAGAAGTAAGAATAATTACAGAAGCACGTAAGTGGTTGATTCGCCTGGTTAGGATCCACGAACGACAGTCGTAGACCTTCACAAAGGTCAAGAGGCCGATTAATAATTGTATATTGATAAGCTCTAAAAGGCTTATCGATTTGTGCGAAGGCAGAGTTAGGGCACAAAATGACATCACTACCATCTTTGGTTGTGTAAAATTGGTTCCAGCATCCCCCCATACTGCTTTGGGTGAGAATTTAGTCCGCGCTCCATGGATTGATGCTGAAAGGGCCAATGATGTAGCGATCTATTTGGCTAAATTAAAGTTGAACCTGGGTCAGGGCCCACTAAGCCAACAAAACTGTAAAGGGAAAGGACCACAATCCTTAAGGTATAGACAAATGGGGAAAAATGTCAATTTCATTACACCTACTAAAGGTGAGTTCAATTGAAGCTTTCTTGTTGCCAATAGATATCATCCTACCAAATGAGTAAGAGGAGAGGTAGATGAACCTAAGAGTGGTCATTACATCATTGGGGACGTGGAGAGGATCACATGCTAAAATACTTCCCTCACATATAGTAGAGTAATAATAAGTTTTTCAATTTCCAAGAGACAAAAAAAGTGAATGATGTGGCTCAAAGCATACCTTAGATTTATACAACATTGGGCAACAAAAAAGTAGATCATCAAGCCTACGTGATCGAAATGAAAAGTATGTTTTCCAACCATACTATTTGAATTTTAATTGATTTAGTTTCTAATTTTAGTTATGTCAGTTCCAAAATTACAGATGCATGTGCCTTACAAAGGAAACAACATGCCAAATCATGGCTAGTGTTGGGAATGGGTCCCCTGGGGTCATTTTTGGGACTAAAAGCATAAATTTGGGACCAAAAGCCCAAATTTTGTACAAAGGAATGTAAATTCTCCACATTTTGTGGCCACAAAGTGCAAAGATATCAAGAGTCAAAAATGGTTTCAGCCCTTAGTTTAGATAGCCTGTGTCGGCTTTAGAGATTTTCCCTTGGTCCACGAACCATGGGATTGTATAAAAAGGGAGTCTTAGAAGAGTGTAAGAAAGAGAAAAGTAGAGCTTTAAGTAAGTTTGAGTTCTTGATGAGTCTGTGAAGAGATATGAGTGAGAATATTAGCATAGGAAGAGGCTCTGCAGTTGATTGCGCAGTGGCCTAGGGTAGAAGTACGTAGTTGAGTGCGCGGACACCTACAGCTATGTGCGCATCGCAGATAGAGTCTGTATTGGAAATCTGAATCATCAATAAAGAAAATTATTCTAAAATTATTGTGTATTTTTCCTCTATGGATTACATGCGGTTATGTTATGTTAAGTTCTGGGTTTATGTTATAATGTGTTGGGAGCGGGATCTTCCAAGGGCAGTTTTGGGGCTAAAAGCCCATGTTGAAGTCAATTTTTGTAATATAATTCTAAAGACTCCACATTTTATGGTCATGGAGCATGAAAGTGTTATGTGTCAAAAAGGGTATTCCACCCTTAGTTTTGTAAAGTAAAGTCGGCTGTAAGAGATCTACTCTTGGTCCGCGGACCATGGGATTGTATAAAAAGAGCTAAGCTATAGGGACATAGAAAGAGACACACGATGTAATAGAGTCATAGCTTTGGAGCAAGAAGTCTAAGTCTTGGGTCATAGCATAGGTAGAGGCTCTGCACTTGAGTGCGCAGAGGCCTAGGGTAAAAGTTTGCAGTTGAGTGTGCGGACCCTTGTAGCTGTGTGTGCAGGGCGGACAAAAGTTGTAACACTTGGATGATATTAATAAAAGGAGATATTCTGCAATTTTTGTGTCTTTGTTCTATTGATGCGTTTGGATATTTTATGTATGAATTTCCTTTAGTATGCTTATATGATGTGATAATGAATGCAATTACATTGAATAATTGAACACAATTACGAATATCTACTTACACGGTGTTAACTTTAAGTATTTGATGAGATAAGCAAATCACTTAGACTAATTGGGGAATTTGCATGGCACGCTACCATAGCAGTGTGAAAGTACCTGAAAAATAGATTAGGGCTATGTGAAGGTTGATCGTACCCTTTCACAGTGGTACAGAAGAATAGAATAGAGGGCTCATCTTGCAAGCCCTAGAAATACGAAACCTGTGCGAAGGTAGGGATAGAAGGAATGAAACGACATCACAACCATCTTAAGGTGCGAAAACTTGGTTCTAGCATCCCCCCATACTTCTTCCGGTGATACTTTGGTCCGCGCTCCACGGGCTAATGCTGAAAGGGCCAGTAATGTAGGGATTTTTTTGGCTAATTAATGCTGAACCTGGGTCAGGCCCCCTCAAGCCAATAAATGGTTCCATTGCCAAGACCAAAATCTTCATAAGAGATGCATGATGTCATATCACTAAAATCTAACTAAGAAGGAGATAGGAGATTGGTTGGATAGGAAGATCCATGAATTCACAGCACTGGAGAACAAAAACCCACAACTGACAAAGGAACAATGGTTGGACAGATGCTTGTATACAGAGATTCATGAGATATTTTTCTTCTCCTTCCCTATTGAGCTATACGAGTGGATCGCGAAGCTAGCAGATAGCCAAGGAAGGTGGAAAGTTGACGGTCCTATTGTGTGGACCCCCGAGCTGGTAAAAAAGTTGGAAGCATCAGAGGATAAGATCACCCACACTATCGATCATTGGCTCAATCACGTCATAGGAGGATTTGTGACTGAATTCACGGCCGACACCTTAATTAGCTACAACGAGGTGGAGTGATGCTTTTTCAAAGGATCACGAGGTAAGTACGTAAAATCTTTGAAGACCTGGATTAAAATGCTACTGTGCGAAAAATGGATTATGCAGCTACCTTGTTATTCGGGACTACACAAAGCAGAAAAACTTATAGGAACGAAGGAAAAAAGGGTCCAGAGTATAGTCCATTAGTTTCACCTCTACAAGGTGATAAGGAAGAAATAGTGAAGGTTTCTCTATGAAGTGCTATTAAATTAATAAGACAAGGATTCCCACGAATACCACCTCCACCCACACCACCTCCAACTTCACCACCATCACCTCCAACTTCACCCATACCACCTCCACCTCCATCGCAATTTAGTATGGAAAATACAGTGAAGTTGCCGTTGTTCAAAGGCTTGGGAAATGAGGACTCGGACCAATTCTGGTTTGTTGTAAGGGCTATATGGGAAGCTCAAGGTGTTGTAGATGATGATATAAAGAAGGCGACACTGGTTAGTGTTATGCAAGATCGCGCGCTAACCTAGTATATTAAATACTCTAATGATAACTCGAATGTTGGAGTAGCAAACATCTAGGCAACACTGAATTGAGAATTTAGTAGGCCTAAATATGAGGCGTAGTTGATTGTGGGATTCAAAGAAATCATGATGCAATTAGGTGAGATGCCTTGGGAACTAGATCAAAGTTTGAAGTGTACAATCCACAAAGCTAACATGAATTTGACAGATGGAAAACATCGCGAGTGGTTTGTAGCTTTGATACTACCACACTTAAGGAGTGCGTTATCAAAACAGAAGATAACAACTTAGGCAGAAGCCTTAGAGATTGCCATGAGACTACATGAAAATCTGATGCAAGATCTAAATCTAGGAGTTCAGAAGATCCATATGCAGCTGAAGAATTTGTGCCTTGAGATGCAAAGTCTAAAGCAGGACAGGACGGTTCGACCAAAGGTGCATGAGGAGGTATGGTGCTTAAAATGCAAGAGTCAGTGTCATGACAAAGACCATTGCCTTGTATTTGCAAACTATATTGTAGGAGGAGGACTGATACTTTTAAGGCCAGAAGCTCAAGCAAGACGTAGTGCGGGGCCTGCATTATGGTGCGCTCTCTGTCAGGTACCCAGAAAACATGCCACGGATAATTGTCACTTGTTATAGAATTTTGTACAGGCATCGCAATAGTTGTTCTGCAACTTTTGTAGGTCTAGGACATGATAAGCGTACTTGCAGGAGCTATGAATTGATGATGGATAGAACTCCCACCTTTCGGGTTTAGGCTAGAACATGACCCCTTGACCATAACGCATGGATGGCGTGGACAGAATTTCAGGGGCGCAGAAGAGGTCGAGGCGGAGGAGGACCTGGTAGAGGTCGAGGACAATTGATTTGCTATAATTGCAGAGGACTAGGACACTATGCCTATGATTTCACTAATTCAATGCATCTGTCGTGCATGTAGTACACATTGTTTGATCATGAAACAAAATACTATCCTACGCTGAGAGCTAGGATATGTGACAAAGGGGCGCTACCACCTCTGCCGATGTAGAACCTATAGATGATGAGGTTTGAGCCGTGTGAAGAGGATCCAAATGTAAATATAGTGCTCAGAAGTGGAATCATGACAGGAGATGACAAGGGGAAATAACCAGAAGACAGTACAGGAGTTTGTAAAGCTCCGATGAAGGAGGTAGAGTTAGATTTGGAGCACGCACTAGAAACCTTCATGGAAGCTAAGAAGAGCTTGGTTGAGGCCTCCACCTCAGGAAGAAAGAATAAGCCTAAGCAGGACATGGACTCGTCTGTCCTCACAACTTTCTTGGAGACCTGTATGAAGTTACTGCATGATATTAAGGTTGTGAAAGGGTTACAAGAGATCAACAATAGATGCACTGGAACAATGCGTAGTACGAAAGATTGGCAAGCATAAAACATGGACGGGATGGAAGATGAGACCGATTGTGCAGATATAAGAGTATGAAATGGATCAGGTTATTTTGGACCTGGGGTCAAATGTGAACATCCTACCAAAGTGGACTTGGGAGAAAATGGGGAGACTTGTGCTACAATGGTCTCTGATTCAGCTAAGGATGGCAAATCAGTAGAAGATCATCCCCATGGGGTGGCTGCAGGTGGTGACTATGGATATTGAGGGAGCGAGCACACTAGCTAACTTTGAAGTAATAGAGATAGTGGATGATAGCAATCGTTATCTTGCACTCTTGGGAATTGACTGGGCTACTGATATGAACGAGGTAATCAATTTAATGAAGCGGAAGATGATCTTCGAGAAGAAATTGCTGCGTGTAATAATACCCCTAGATCCGGCTGAAGGATCGCGCTATACAGAACTAATCCACGAGTATGAAGGTGATGATGATTTGGAATGTATCTATAAGATAATAATGCAAGACCAAGATTAGGTGAATCCCACCACGGATGGATGGACTACTTGGGATCGCGAGAGTTCCTGCACTTTGGACACCGATGAAGAATAGAACGCTGACAGAATCGGTTACATGAAGTAACTACGTTGAATTGCAACATGATGACCCAATCGCTGCACTGTGTGTCCTCAGAGGTAAGAAATATACATACTTATGATGGTATGAATGAGGTAGATATATTTTTGGATGCATTTGAAAGGGAGGTATCGAAAAAGTAGTGCTTCCAGGCATTGGACTGGGCACTGCACACAACGCCCGCAAGATGGTGGGGTACGCATAAGGGAAGCTTTGATGATTGGCGCAAATGTAGGAGGATGATGAGAAATCAATTCAATAAGCCAAAGATGTGAATGACAGACAAGTATGATGGGCAGGATGATTTGCGTGCGCATTTGGCCAAAGCAGAGAAGAATTATTCCACCACTAAGCGCGAGGGGCTAGCTATGGTGTATGCACTCCAAACGTATAGACACTACTTGTTGGGAGGCCATTTTAAGATGTATACGGATCACTCCACGCTGAAGTACCTGGTTAATAAGCCTATATTGGGGGGGAGAATCTGCAGGTGGCTCTTATTGTTCCAGGAGTATGGTTTTGAAGTGGTTGTGAATCCTAGATGATTGAACGCAGGACCAGACCATATGTCGCGCATCGAAATAGGGGAGGAAACTACTAACTTGGAATAAGGATTGCTTGAAGCGCAACTATTTGTAGTGTGCATCGCGGATGGTAATTTCTAGGATATAATACACTTCCTAACAATAGAAACTGCACTGGAAGGATACATTGTCCAGCAAAAGAAGGAATTAGTGGTGCGTACGGTATATTTCTTTGTCATTGCTCGACATCTATACAAGATGGGGATTGATGAGATATTACAACAGTATGTACCCAAGTTCGAAAGAGGCAACATCCTTTCAGATGCTCATGGGGGCGCCACGAGAGGCCATTATGCAGGGAGAGCAACTGTGTAGAAGATTCTACGCATAGGGTTGTGGTGGCCAACCCTTCATCATGACTCAAAAGCATATTGCAAGGCGTGCAATGTGTGTCAAAGGACTAACAGACCATCACAGAGGGATGAGATGCCTTTGAATCCACAAATGACGTTGCAACCCTTTGAGAAGTGGGCGATAGATTTTGTAGGACCCATTCAGCCACAAGGAAAGATGGGAGAAAGGTACATTATCATCGCAAAAGAGTATTTGACTCATTGGGCAGAAGCGTAGCCGGTGAAGGATTGCATAGACACAACTGCCACGAAGTTCCTATTTGAACATGTATTGACGCGATTTGGCATCTGAAGATCTTGATGAGTGATCATAGTACGCACTGCCTGAATTAGAAGATCAACATGCTGACGGAGGAATTTCAGGTATAACATTAGAAGAGTACGCCTTATCACCTGCAGGCTAACAGGACAGTGGAAGCATTCAACAAAGTGCTCGAAAATGCATTGACCAAGGTTTGTAATGCTTAGTGAAGTGATTGGGACCTATGCATACTTGTAGTACTGTGGGCTTATCAAACGACATGCAAGAAGTTGACTGGAAAAATGCCTTTTAGGCTTATATATGGTGTTGATGCGGTAATGCCTATGGAGTATATTGTGCCTAGATTGCGCATAGTAGCGCTCACAAGTATGACGGATCATAGAGCCCTAAAAGAAAGGCTCACCTAGCTGGATGAACTAGAGGAAGAAATATTTTTAGCTGGATTTCACCAGCAGGTCCAAAAGCAACGCTAAAAGGCATGGCATGATCAAAACATTAAGCTATGCTCATTTAAGGTAAATGACATGGTTTTGCTATATGATAGTAAGTTTGATAAATTTCTAGGGAAGTTCAGGATGCAATGGTTAGGGCCTTATGTCATTAAGGAGATTACTGACGGAGGAATGGTACAATTGGTCAAATTGAATGGAGAACCCTTTCCAGGAAAGGTGAATGGTAGTCACTTGAAGCCATACACTGGCGGTCCAGCCATGTGACTAAATGAAGGTAGCATAGTCTTAGCACTCTAGGCAGCTGAAAGGAGGTGCGGGACTATAAACTACACTAGCTTGGTTGGGGAGCTATGTGATTGGAAGATGATGTGAAGCAAAGAAGTCTCACTGGGCCTGTGACAACGTGGAGGGAGCTATGCTACCCAGAGAAAAATTGCTCAGGTTGGCTGGAAAGTGACTGTTACGATCATTATTCATGAAAATACGACAAAAGTGAGGCCAAATGGAGTAGGTGGCCAACATTTAAGATGAAATTTATGGCTTAGATCCTTGAAAATCTACTACCAATCTGGCATTAATGAACCGATTTTAGTGGGAAGGGTCAAATTTGAATTCAAAATTCCCTTTAAATTACAAGCAGTTGCCTAGTGAAAAACGCTTGGAATCCAACTAAGAAGGAGATTGAAGACTGGTTGGATAAAAAGATCCATGAACTCACGGCACAAGAAAACATGAATCCATTATTGACAAAGGACCAGTGGTTGGAGAGATATTTGTACACAAAAATTTATGAAATCTTCTTCTATTCTTTCCCAGTTGAACTATACGAGTGGATCACAAAGTTGGTAGATGGCCAAGGAAGGTGGAGGCTTAACAATCTGATTGTCTGGACCCCAAAGTTAGTGTGGAGATTGGAAGCCTCTGAAGATAAGATCACACGTGTTGTCGATCATTGGCTTGACGGTATCATAGGAGGGTTTGTGAGAGAGTTCACTATTGATAATTCGGTCAGCTACAATGAAGCAGAGCACCACTTCTTCTAGGGGTTGCGAGGTAAGTATTTGAAATCATTAAATACTTGGATTAAGATGCTCTTATGTGAAAAGTGGGTCATGCAATTTTCTTAATGTTTGGAAGGTCTTTTAGGGATAGAGGGAGAAAGGATCCTGAGTATAGCTCGTTGATTGAGCCTCCTTTGAGTGACGACAAAGGAGCAGCGTAGGCTTCTCCGCTAAGTGCTATTCAGTTGATAACATAAGGGTTCCCGTGAATACCTACACCACCTCCATCCTCATCCCATACATCCACATTACCTCCATCCTTACCTCCAAAACTTATGCCATTTCCCACACCACCACCACCTCCACCATTGCTCAACATGGCGAACTTTGTAAAGCTATCTGTATTCAAGGGCATAGGTAATGAAGACCCGGACCAGTTTTGGTTCGTCACAAAGGATGTATGGGAAGCTTAGGGTATCATAGATGATCAAATGAAGAAAGCAACATTGGTTAGTGCTTTGCAGGACTGCAAACTAACATGATACATTAAGTACAATATTGATAACCCGATGTCCGTGTTGGAAGATATCCAAACTATAATGAATAGGGAATTCAGTAGACCTAAGTCTCAAGCACAATCCATTATGGGATTCAAGGAGATCATGATGAAGCCTGGGGAGACACCCTAGGATTTGGATCAAATATTGAATTTTATGATCTATGAAGCCAACATGAACCTAATTGATGGGCAACACTACGAATGGTTTACGGCCTCGCTCCTGCCTCACCTAAGGGTTCCACTATCACAACATAAGATTGGGACCCAGGTGGAAGCTTTGGAAATCGCGATGAGACTGCACAAGATACCAATGCAGGATGCTAATATGGGGGTTCAGTAGATTGATGCATAGTTGTAGAACCTTTGCCTTGAAATGCAAAGCCTGAAGAAAGACGAAACAACTCGGTCAGAGGTACGCAAAGAAGTCTGGTGCCTGAAATGCAAAGGTCAGGGGCATGACAAAGATCACTGTCTAGTCTTTGCGAATTATGTTGTAGCAAGGGAACCAATGCTTCTAAGGCTGGAGGCCACAGTAGGGCCAAGTACATGGCCCATGCTATGGTGTGCTATATGCCAAGTAGTTGGGAAGCATGCAAGTGACAATTTCCATTTGCTCCAAAAATTCATATAGACACCACAACAACTCTTCTACAATTTTTGTCAATCACTAGGTCACGACGAGTGTAATTTCCATAGTTATGAATTAATGATGGACTGGACACCTGCATATAGGGTGCAGGTAGAAACATGGCCTCCGGACTAAGGCATTGGGGGAGTGCAAGGTGAGTATCAGGGGTGCAGCCCGAGACCAAGGTGGAGGAGGGTCTGGTAGAAGCTGAGGGTAGCTTATTTGTTACAATTGTGGAGGACTAGGACACTACACGAGAGACTTCCTGAACCCGACGCAACTATCATACCGTTATTGTACTTATTTTGACCATGCGACTGAGGACTGCCCTATATTGTTGGCTAAAATTCACGAAAAGGGGGCGCAACTGATGCAGAACCTCCAGATGATAAGAGCTGGGCCTCGTGAGGAAGACCCTAAGGTAAACATTATGCTGTGAAGTGGAACGACGACTAGCGAGGATAAAGAGAAGCAGCCTGCAGAAGGTGAGTGGGCCTGCAAAGCACCAAAAAAGGAGACTGGGTTTGATCTGGAGCATACAAAAGAAACATTTATGGAAGAAAAGAAAAGCTTCATTGAGGCCTCTACCTCAGGATGTCAAGAGAAACTAGTTGAAGAAATGGACCCAACCATGATCACCACATTCTTGGAGACCTGCATGAAACTACTCTGCGATAGTAAGGTTGTGAAGGGACAACAAGAATTGATCAATCAGTGCACTAGCAAGGACAGTGCTACTGGTGAACCGTGCATAGTCAGAGAGATTGGTAAGCATAATGCAAAGATGGGACGTGAGATGAGACTCACTGTGTAGATAGAAGAATATGAGATGGATCAAGTTATTCTGGATCTAGGGTCGGACGCGAATGTTATGCCTAAGAAGACATGGGAGTGGATGGGGAGATGTGGACTGCAGTGATCTCTGATTCAGTTAAGAATGGAAAATCAGTAGAAGATCATCCCCAAGGGAAAATTGCAGGGAGTAACTGTAGATATTGAAGGCGCAAGTGCATTGGCTGATTTTGAAGTAATAGAAATTGTGGATGGCGGGAACCCCTAACTTGCACTCCTTGGGATTGAATGGGCTACTGACATGAATGGGGTGATCAACTTGAGGAAGTGAAAGATGACGTTTGAAAACAAATCGCTTCACGTGGTAGTATCCTTGGATCCTGCAGAAGGACTGCGCTATACTGAACCAGTGTGCGATTATGAAAGCGATGATGCTTTGGACCATATATATACGATAACATCATGAGATCAAGATTGGGTGAATCCAACAATGGATGGATGTATTACATGGGACCACGGAATTTCCTACACATCAGACTCGAATGAAGAATTAGAGCACTGGTAGAATTGATTACATGAAGTATATACACTACGCTATAATATGATGACTAAAATGTTGCGCTGTGTTTCATCAGAGGTAAGGAATCTACCTTCTTATGATGTGTTGAATAATGTGGATATATTTTTGGATGCATTTGAAATGGAAGTGTTAGAAACACACCACTTCCAGGCCTTGGGTTGGGTGTTGCACACTACATCCGCAAGATGGTGGGGCATTCACAAGAGTAGTTTCAATGATTGGCGCGAATATAGGAGGATTATGAGAATATGCTTTGGACAACCGAAGGTATGGATGACAGACAAATATGATAGGAGGGATGATCTACGCAATCACTTGGCCAAATGGACTAAAGTTTATGGAGCAAAGCCTCAACCTGAATGGGTGCATCTTTTCTGTCATACCTTGGAGGTTATACTAATGAATTAGTACTTGGAGACAGAACTTCGTCATGGCACTGAAGAATGGGTTGTTTTACACCAAGGATTTTTGATGACGTTTATTTTTGAGGATGGATTTGAGTCCATCGATGAAGTGTTTTAGGAGGTTAAGACAACCATCTTTAGGATACCGGAGGATCCTCTAGACATGATTCAACCTGATTGGACAACTTAGCTGAGCCATGCACAGGAATGCTATAACATGACCATTGAAGAAGAAGATGAGGATCCCAAGAAAATTAATATTCTAGAGACTGAAGGTCACAACAAAGTTGAAGGACCATAGATAGAAAACCCAGACATAGCTACACTGCTCAAAACTAGGCAGGTGAACATTGGCACAGAAGAAGAGCCGAAGTTTGCAAATGTTGGGGATTATTGGGACGACATGATAGTAGATAAGGTCACCGAACTAATCTGCGAATATCAGGACTTGTTCCCCACAAAGTTTTCTGACTTGAAAGGAATAATAGGAGACCTAGGTGTCATGAGGATCACCCTGAAACCGAACGAAAAACCTGTTAAACAAAGACCTTACCACCTCAATTTGAAGTATAAGGAAGGGGTCCACGTTGAGTTAGATAAGATGCTCGTAGCAGGTAGTATTGAATTGGTGGAAGAATCTAATTGGGTAAGCCCAATAGTGGTTTAGGAAAATAAATAGAAGGAAGAAATAAGGATATGCATAGATCTTAGGAAATTGAATGATGCTTGTGTGCATGATCCTTTCCCGACCTCGTTCACTGAAGAGGTCCTGGATAATGTAGGTGGCCAAGAAGCATACTCCTTCACTGGTGGGTTCTCTGGGTACCATCAGATCAAAATCCCGCCTGAGGATAGAAGAAAGATGACCTTTGCGACTAAATGGGGATTTTTTCAATACACCATAATGCCTTTTGGGTTGAAGAATGTGCCAATGATCCTTTTGTACGTAGTCATTGCGGCATTTAAAGAATTCATTGATAAATTTCTAGAGGTATACTTTGATGATTGGACAGTGTTTAGATTGGTCAAGCACCATGTGGCAAGTCTGCTCTTGATGCTAGATACATGTAGGAGATACCAGATCATGCTCAATCTGAAGAAGTGTTTTTTTTGTGTCCATTTTGGGATCTTTCTAGGTCATGTGGTATGCATACAAGGATTGATGGTATCCCTCGTGAAGATCACGGTGATAATGAACTTGGAGGAGTCGAGGAGTTTTAAATAGCTGCGCAAAAATCTAGGGAATACTGGATACTATAGGAATATCATCAAGAGCTATGCCCAGATCACCGTGCCAATGGAGAAATTGTTGAAAAAGGATGCTACATTCTGTTGGAATGATGAATGTCAGAAGAGCTTGGATGTGATGAAAGAGAAAATGATCATCGCGCCGATTCTAGTCTTCCCGGATTGGAAGAAGGAATTTCATGTGCACATGGACACATCATGTATTGCGCCGAGAGTCATACTAACCTAAGTCATTGAGGGAGAACTGGATCATCCTATAGCATTCATAAGTAGGAAGTTGTCTAAAGCAGAGAAAAATTATTCCACAACAGAGCGCAAAGGATTATCTATGCTAATTAGTTTTGAGTTGTATTTTTATCATCAAGCTTTCATTATAATTTAGTAGGAGAAATGGTCTCTGAGCACTTTGATCAAATGTCACGACTGAGGGTGGCATGAGTAGAATCCAATATGTTGTGCATATAGCACTATCACCTCTAATTTTGTACAAACCCTGGGTTGATAATTTGAGTTGAGGGGCCCTTGGGAGTTGCAACATTATTGTTTTAATACCCTGGCTCACCACTTTTTGGCGCCATTTCTTAGGAGGTTTCTAAGTAGACATTGTTTCTTCTTGAGCAATTTTTTGTTTTGTTTTTCATACAGTTTTTGAAAAATTGAAAAAATAAAAATAAAAATATTTCATGCCTCCTAGGGGCAAGGATAATCAAGAAAAATTCTTACCAAAAACCCCCATGCCCTCAAGCAGTCAACCTTCACTCTTCTTTGGTGACTCTAAGCTTCCCTGTCTAACTGCAGGGAACTTAGAAGACAATCTAGGTGAGCAACCTTAAATTTTTGAAGAACCTATTGGGGAAGAAGAAGAACCCACTTCCCCTACCCAAACTATGGCTGAAAATAGGGACAATGAGGTTTTCCCTATTAGAGAGACCAATGGAGAGACTGGAATGAATAATATAAGCCCTACTTCCCTCCACACTTCCATGGATTAACCTCTGAGATCTTGACACCTTCATGCTTGAATTTTTTGTTTTTTGTAGGACCTATGACTATTCCTCTGATGGGTAGAATATGAATTTATTCCCCTCTACCCTTAAAGATGGTACCTTTCACTGGTTTATGGGTCTACCTAGGTGTAGCATCACTACCTAGGCCCAAATGCAACATCCCTTCAATAGCAAGTACAAGGACTATTGTATGTCCAAAGAAACCAAGGAATAAATATTTATGATGACTCTTGGACCCGATGAATCTCTAGAGGACTATGAGGAGATATTTGAACTCAGCTATAGAAGGGCCAACTGTACCCTTGTTCTTGAGTCACTGAAACTAGTTGTTCTTAGGGGGATCAGGGAAGATATGTTGGAAACCCTCAACATGCTATCTGGAGGAGATATATATCAATTATCATATGATGACATCAAAATTGTATTCAAGAATCACTCTAGGGATGCCATGAATAAGGGTAGGGCTAGTCAAGGCTTCATTTGTTCCTCTCCCTCCACAATATCCATCAAGAATGAGATAGGGAACATGTTGGAGGATTTCAAGAGTGAAATGTTGCATACATTTGCATTTCAAATGGATACTGTGCAAATCAAAAGAAAGAAAGAGGAAGAAGAAAGGGCACTAGCTATTTTCTACCCTAGATGCACCAAAATACATCCTAGGCATGAATATCCATTGAATGTCATATAAGTATGCCTAATCTATGAAGAAATTCATGCAACAGACCAATTTCATTCTTTACCAAGACTAAAACTTGTATACCAAGGGGAAAAACGTGGTTCAAAGCAACTTTTCTTCATTAATCAAAGAAGACCTCAAGGACCTTGGCCATATCATCAAGGCATGCAAGGTGCACACTACTCTTATTACAATCCAAATCAGAATGCACCTTTGCAACCTTGGTAATCTTCCACTCATCCATCCTGGTCCACACCTCCTTCTTGGACTTATTCTCCTCCATATCTTCCTGAACCCGTCAACCATCCTTTTCAACCATATCCACCCCAAGCTTCTCAATGGGGCAACCCATCACAAGGGCGGAGGCCTCATTTCAACCAACCTCCTACTTTACTTCCTCCACCCAAACCCAAACCTCATTCTACTCCACCTAAGAAATCTAAAATGCCTGCTCAACCTAATCCAAACCTGAACAATAAGCAATCACAATGGGTTTACAATGGAGAGACATCATATCCTTCTTATGTTGTGGAAATCTAGGAGTTCAACCTTGGGTTCAAGAGAGTGCTCCCATAATCACCCTCCTTCTCCACCTAAAGAGATTAAGAAGATACGGAAGATAGTTCTCCTCAAGTCAATCCACCCTATTTTCTTGAGAGGTTGATCCACCCTAGCCAGCACACCCCACAAGGGGTTGAATTTCTGGGAGAATTGAAGAATTTGTGTGTTAAGATACCCCTTCTCTAGGTAATTAATTATGTTCCAATCTATAATAATCTTATCAAGGAGAATTGTTTCAAAAATATTGGGAGAAGAAAAAGAGACACCCCCACCATTAATTTTGTTGGGAAACTATATGATTTGGTGCTTGAGAGGGTGATCTTCTAGAAATATCTAGACCTTGGAATCCCACTAGTGAATGTGAACATTGATGGCCTTATAGTCCCTACCACCCTGATTAATCTTGGGGCTACAATCAATGTGACAACTAAGGAAACCAATTTAAAGATAAATCTCTAAGGGGATTTGAGGAAGGCCACCATAGTGTTGCAACTTGCAGACAGATCCATAGTATCTCCTGGGGGAGTTGTTGAAGATGTTATGGTCTTGATTGAACCTTGGGAGTATCTTATGGATTGCCTGGTTCTCCAGCCCAAAACCAAGTTTAATGGCTATCCTCTCATCTTAAGAGGACCATGGTTGGCCACTGTTGATGCCTACATTAGTTGTAGGGTTGGGAACATGACCATTAATAATGGACATTTATCAAAACAACTAGTATTGTATCATGTTTCTCAATGTTCTATTGAACATGACTTACCTTTGTGGTTAAAATAGGAGGAAGTGGATGAACTGTATCACACCACCCCTTACCCAATTTGCACCGTAGATACTATTACAAGTGGTGGGAAATCTAATGAAGATGACCTCATTGACCATATCCTTCAGAACCAACCTCTCGCTCCCATACCAATTGATGAATGATGAAATAATTTGGGAGTAGTCCTTGGACTAATTTATTCCCTATTGACTCAACCGCAGAACATGTTAAGATTGTAGAGTTTTTCCCATCTAGAATCTTAAATATCAACCCTTCTCTTTCGGCCAAATAGGAAGAAGAGTTGTGAAATGTGCTGAGGTAACACTTGGATTCTTTTTCTTGGGATTATAAGGAAATGAAATATGTGCATTACTCACTTTATACTCACCATGTTTACATCCAGGAGGGATGCACACCTATGCACCAACCCTAGATAAGGATGAACCTGTCTCTTAAGGACATTATAAAAGAAGAACTAAAAAATCTACTAGATGCATGGTTCATATACCCCATTTCAGATAGTAAGTGGGTATCACATCTTGTTTTAGTTCCCAAGAAGAATCAGAAGTGGAGAATTTGTGTTGATTACTAGGAACTTAAGAAGGCTAAAAATAAGGACCATTTTCCTTTAACCTTCATTGACCAAGTCCTAGATGGCCTTGCAGGGAAGAATTCTTCTCCTTCCTGTATGGATTTAATGGATACAACCAAATCTAGATCAACTTCGAATACCAAGATAAGACCACATTTACATGACCTTGGGGTACCTTTGCTTATAGAGTTTTTGCTTATAGAGTTCTTCCATTTGGTTTATGCAATGCCCCTGCTACTTTCTAGAGGGAATTTTTGAGTATTTTTGTTGAACTTTTTCATGACTCTATTGAAATATACATGGATGATTTCACTCCTTATAGTTGTAACTTCCATGATGCTCTCTCCAATCTGTTAAACGTCTTGAAGAAATTCATTGAAATGAATCTCTCTCTGAGCCCTGAGAAATGTGAATTCTTGATGAATGAAGGGATTATCCTTGGCCATTCCATATCCAAGGAAGGGATACAAGTTGACCCAAATAAAATTGCCATCATCAAAAGGGTCCCTACCCCTCAAAAGCAAAGATATGTCAAGAGTTTATTAGGACTAGTTGGGTATTATAGGAGATTCATCAAAGACTTTAGTAAAATGGCTACAAATTTTTTTGTATTAATGGTCAAGGATTCACATTTCTATTGGAAAAGAAATTTTCAAGAGGCCTTGTAAGTGTTGAAAGAAAAATCAACCATTGCACCTATTCTTAGGGGTCCCAACTAGGAATTTCCTTTCCATATCCATGCTGATGCATCAGATAAAGTTGTGGGGGGCCTTAGGACAAGTAGAAGATAAATTTCCTTATGACATCTATTTCATTAGTAAGATTTTTTCTAAATATTAGTTGAATTAAATTGTCACTGAAAAAGAACTCTTAGTTATAGTACGTTATTTAAAAAAATTCAAGCATTATATCACTAAGTATCAAAATTTTGTTCATATTGGTCATGCAAGCATTAAATATTTGATTAATAAGCCTGATGTCAATGGCAAGATAATTAGATGGTTTTTATTGTTACAATAGTTTGATTTGACTATTATGGACAAACCAGGGAAATAAAATGTGGTTGCATATTTTTTGTTCAGGTTAACCTTGCCTATAGGTAATGAGGAGATGGTGGATGATCAAATTCTAGATGAACACCTCTTCGCCATCTCGGTGCTTTCTCCTTGGTTTGATGACATAGAAAACTAATTGGTCATTGGAGGATTCCCGCCTAATCTATCATCAAGAGAGAAAAGAAATATTGTAAGGAAAAGTTATCCTTTCACTTGGATTGGAGGCAATATTTTTAGATTGGGACCAAATCAGATCTTGAGGAGATGCGTAAGAGAAGAGGAGGTCTTTGACATCCTCTCAGCATGTCCTGACAGACCTTGTGGGGGTCATTTTGTTGTGAAAAGGACAACCTTTAAAGTTTTACATTTCAGTTACTATTGGCCACCTTTACATCAAGATGCAAGGATATAAACCACTAGGTGTGATTAGTGCTAGACGATGGGAAAACCCACACCCAGGGATGAAATTCCCCTACAACCTCAAGTGGACTTAGAGCCATTTGACAAGTGGGGTATGGATTTCATTGGTCCAATTGAGCCACCATCAGGAATGAGAAGAGGTACATCATTATGTGCACTAATTATTTGAAAATGTGGGCTAAGACAAAGGCATTTAAAGCAACAAATGAGCATAAAGTGGTTGATTTTTTAAGAGAAAACATCTTCTACAAGTTTAGGTATCCAAGGGAGGTAGTCATCGATCATGAAGCACAATTCACATCAAATATGAATGAAGATCTCATGAGGAAACACCATATCAAGCACAAGACATCCACTGTCTGTCACCCTCAAGCAAATGGGAAAGTAGAGGTCACAAATAGAGCATTGGAAAGCATCCTCACGAAGGTTGTTAGTAGAAGTAGGAAAGATTGGGCAGAGACTAGTAGAGGCCACTTGGGCCTACAACACCATTTGTATAACCACCTATGGGTTCACTCCATATGACTTCGTTTATGGGAAGAAGGATTTGCTTTCTATTGAGTTTGAATATAACACTTTAAGGATGGTAGCTCGGATGGACTTACACTTCACTACAACATAGAAAGAAAGGATTCTCCAACTTAATGGCTTAGATGAGTTCAAAATGCAAGCTCTGCTACACAGTGAAGTCATACAACTGCAAATAAATGTCTAGCATGACAAGCATATCAAGGAAAATAATTTTCAAGAAGGAGATTGGGGTCTATTATATAATTCTAGGTTCAAATATTTCAAGGGGAAGCTAATGACAAGAAGGTTGGGTCCATACGCAGTTGAAAAGTGTCATGAAAATGGATTTGTTCATATCAGAACCATTGATGAGGAAGGCATTCCCTTACTTGTAAATGGTTATATGTTGAAGATATATGGAAGACCTTTGTCCAAGGAAAAAATTATCAGTTCATTTATGTAACAACCCTGGTTAAAATTCCATGTAAAGAAATATAAGACCACGGTTGATGGGACACTTATTCCAAGCTGAATGTTGGGCAAAAACATCCTAGGGGGTGTTCATTTGGTTTATTATGGCATAGGAAATTGGCAAAGGAAAAGAAAAAGGATTTGGAAAGGCATGAGGCATTTATTGGCATTTTATTTATGAAAATAATGGAAAATAGGAGAAAAGGAAGGTGAAAGGTCACAGGTTGCATGTGGGGAGGAAAATGAAGGAAAATAATGGAAAATGAAGAAAATAGAGGCCTCATTGATAAAAAGGCTTCTGAGGATTAGTTGGAATACTTTTTCTCATGTTTTGCATAGGATCAAAAAAAGAAGGAAAAAGGAAGAAAGGAGAAATAAAGGAAGAGTGGGATCAAGCAACTACAACGGGTTTCTTTGCAAGTATTGATTTTCATGTGTGATTTCCTTGATAGATTTGGAATGCATGGTATTGTATGTGGTTCTTTGATGTTATGGCATGGGTTTTTCCAGGTGTGAAAGTGTTTCCAACCTAGCCTTTCCATTTCTGGATTGCCATGGTGTGATGGGGTTCTCATGTTTTGGTTGAGATGGATTATTGGATGGATTTGAAACTTAGTGAGGTGGCTCTCCAAGTGATATAACACATGGCCTAGTGGTCTTTGAACCAAACTGTGGATCACAGTAAAGTCATTGGCCTAGTAATCCCTGAGCCAAAAAGTGGGTTTTGTTAAATCCAATATTTTGTGCCTTGGTGGGCCTAGGAATACTTGTGAGTGAATGGCGAGATATATGGTAAATCCAAGAGGTGGATTGCTCTCCATTGGGCTTATTAATCTTGGGATGGGATATGTAGTAAATCCTAGAGAGCGGGTCTCGGTTTAGCGCCTAATGACCCGGTGTGGATTGCGGTAAAGCTTGAGAGACTAGGAGACAAGAAAAATCCTCACAATGTAGGCAGATAAATCCAGTGGAATCCATACTTTTTTTGGCCTAGGGATCTGGTGGAGATCATGGTAAAGCATGTTATTACATGTTTATTGTGTTGGCCTAGTGATCTAGGATGGATTACGGTAAAGCATACTTTCTATTAATGAGGGTGAGGTGGTTTAGCCTCGGGATGCCCTGGTTGGTTATTTTGATTTTAGTCTGACATTCATGCTTGGAATATGGAATGGGGGTGAATGGATGAAGAGAGATTTGGCTCAACCATTCTATGGTCGGGTGGAATGTGGTAGTCCCATACTGGGTTGGATCTTTCATTCATTAATAAGGGGTTATTTCCTTGATATCTTATGTATCCTTGATATTTCTGTTGTTATTATGTTGGTTATTGTTGAAAATAGCAACAAGAAATGATAAAAATAGAATCCAAAAATTCCAATTTAATTTGTCCTTGAATTAAATTGTGAATTACAATCGATCTTAGTCTTAACAACTACTTGGAAATAATTAATTAAGTTATGTTGACTTAATTAGTTGGAGAAATTCAAGTTAGAAGTCTTTATGAAGTCATGCAAGAGTTATCCCTTAAATTCAGGATATAAACCTTAAATTAAGGAGATAAGATTGAGTTATATTTGAGTTGTAATTAGTTAACTCAGTTTATTGAATTAAGTCCAGTTAATTTAGTTCCAAACTATTTGAGAAACTAATAGAGAGTTAACAGTCAGTTGATGCATGCATGCACTCAACTAGTGTACTCCAGTTAACTAAAGATTCTCTCATTAGAAACTCATGCATGTCTATTCTAAGAAAGACCCAGTTAAGTTAAATGTTAAGGACAATGTACTATCAGTTGCATGTGTTTTCCTATAAAGAAAACTCATGCATGTAGAAGGAATAATTCCTTGAGGATTGCATAGTTCTGATAGTGTGTATGATCAGGTGATCATCCACTTGGTGAGGTGAGAATCATCCACTAGGAACAATGCAAGGAAATAAGAGCTTTGAGGGTAGAGAGGAAGGCTTGAGAGAAGGCAAGATTTCCTGTGAGCATCTGTGAAGATTGTACTGAGAGCTGGCTAGCTGTGAGAGCTAAGGCTTTGTATAATCTCTATGTATTTCCAACTTGTATGATAATACAGATAGTGGGGTTTTTAGCTGAGGCTTTCCCCAAAGTATTTTCATGTGTATTGTGCATTGATTCTTCTTCTTCTGGTTATAGTGTTCAGCTCGATCTTTAAGCTTCTGCAAATTGATAATAGAAGTAGGTTATAGTATTTTACTTTGGTTATATTGCATTATGAGGTTAATTTATAGTTAGATTTTCTACATGGTCTTAGAGTGAGATTTGTGGAGAATTTGCAGAATTTCTACATGGTATTAGAGCCATGTTTATCGGAGCTGTGAACAGTATAATGAGAAGAGAATTTGAAGTTTGAAGTTCAGGGTTGCAGGTGCAAATCAAATTCATATCATACCTCAATTGAGATGGGACATTATGTGACTAATTACCCATCGAAGAAGTCCAAGAAGGGATCTTCGGAAGGATTTGAAGGTGAGACATTAGCCTCTCAGCTTGAAATGGACTTTACCCTCATTGCATGCATGGTGTTATCGATGATGGGTTGTGTTTGGTACCTTGACAGTGGAGCCACATTCCACATGACTGGAGGTAAAAGTTTATTCAATGCCTTGGAGGAGAAAGACCTCCAGATGCGCATAGAGATGGGTGACGACGGAAGGTATATTATTTCAGGAGTGGGCATGGTTGCTTTTCAGAGGGAGCATGGAGCTCCTATCACCTTGACAAATGTGAAATATGTGTCTGGACTGAAGAAAAGCTTGGTATTGGTCGCGGTATTGGAAGACCGTGGCTATGATGTATTTTTTAGTAAGGGAAAGGTTTTCCTTAGACACATCACCACGAGACATGTGAAATAGATCGGTGCATAAGTTAAGAACCTATATGCTCTTAAGGTTCAAGATACATGCAAAGTATTGAGGAGAAAGGAAAATGTTAGAGACTTGGTGGTTGAGAGGGACAGTAAATTACCTCTCAACATGAAGTCCCAAAAGAAGTCTCAAACAATTGTGGAGGAGACAAAATTGGAGAAGCAGAGAGGATACCAAGTGAACAGATCCACTCATGTAGATACCTCCATTAGGGGGGGATTTTGATCCAAGTGGGCAAAGGGATCACATGCAGCCATACCTCCAGGTGTGAGGTGGGGCGATGTGAAGTGACAGCCCCAAGAAGGCTGAGATTGGGCAGGGTCCAATGAGAGGTTTTATCTCATGGATCATACCTTGCTACAGGAACCCAAAGTACATAGTAGCGGAAGGAATCAATGGGATTGATGCAATCAGAGATCAAAGTGACATAGGCTAGAGTAGTCAGCTACTGAAGAGTGTAGAGAAGGATTGACAACAATTTAGAATGGAAGAGTCAGTAGAAGTGCAAAGTTTTCAATTGACAGAGGTAATGGCAGTCAGAGACTTTGATGATAGATGCATCATACTGATTTAGGTTGGATTTTTTTTTGTTTCTAGAGTTGCTGGAGCAACAACACTAGAGAGAAGTGTTGCATGCATAACATTCCAAAGGTTCACGATCGGGATCGAGTTGAATTCCTTTCTTGTTGAGAGGGAGTGTTGAAAATAGCAACAAAAAATGATAAAAATAGAATCCAGAAATTCCAATTTAATTTTTCCTTGAATTAAATTGTGAATTAAAATCGAATTTAGTCTTAACAACTACTTGGAAATAATTAATTAAGTTATGTTGACTTAATTAGTTGGAGAAATTCAAGTTAGAAGTCTTTCTGAAGTCATGCAAGAGTTATCCCTTAAATTAAGGAGATAAGATTGAGTTATATTTGAGTTGTAATTAGTTAACTCAGTTTACTGAGTTAAGTCTAGTTAATTTAGTTCCAAACTATTTGAAGAACTAATAGAGAGTTAACAGTCAGTTGACACATGCATGCACTCAACTAGTGTACTCCAGTTAACTAAAGATTCTCTCATCAGAAACTCATGCATGTCTATTCTAAGAAAGACCTAGTTAATTTAAATGTTAAGGACAATGTACTATCAGTTGCATGTGTTTTCCTATAAAGAAAACTCATGCATGTAGAAGGAATAATTCCTTGAGGATTGCGTAGTTCTGACAATGTGTGTGATTAGGCGATCATCCACTTGGTGAGGTGAGAATCATCCACTAGGAACAACGCAAGGAAATATGAGCCTGGAGGGCAGAGAGGAAGGCTTGAGAGAAGGCAGGATTGCCTGTGAGCATTTGTGAGGATTGTACTGAGAGCTGGCTAGCTGTGAGAGCTAAGGCTTTTTATAATCCCTATGTATTTCCACCTTGTATGATAATACAGATAGTGGGGTTTTTAGCTGAGGCTTTCCCCAAAGTATTTTCATGTGTATTGTGCATTGATTCTTCTCCTTCTGGTTATAGTGTTCAGCTCGATATTTAAGCTTCTGCAAATTGATAGTAGAAGTAGGTTATAATATTTTTCTTGGTTATATTGCATTATCAGGTTAATCTACAGTCATATTTTCTACATGGTCTTAGAACAAGATTTGTAGAGAATTTGCAGGATTTCTACAGTTATAAGAATGTAGTACGACAATGATAACGTATGGATTTCCTCATGTTTTGATTGGTAAATGAATGCATAATTTATATATGACCTAATAGATGATAATGCAACTAATGATATAAGGGAACAATGCTTCTTAGTGATTTTCAGATAAGTATGAGACCCCTATGCTTAAAGATGTTGTTTACACCTGTAGATTGCAATGATCCCAAGTTTTTGACAGAATGTCACTCCTGGTTGGGGATTGTCAGTCCTAGTCATGTATTTACTTTTTGGTTTATTAGTCTTTTCATCATGCGTTTAATGCATTTCGGAAGTTACAACAAGTTATGGGTAGTGGTAGGAATTTTGGGCTTGAAAAGTTCCTTAAATCCCGAGGACTCTGACAAAGGTCTACTAGAAATAGTCCCGGGGTGCAAGCATGCAAACTTGTGGGAGTATCAAGAGATCTCTAGATGTTGGCATGCCCATATCATGGGAGTGTCTAGAGGTTTAATAGCTTAAAAACTCAGTGGGACCCAGGGGCATGATACCTGAGTGGTTGGGATGGCTCCTGGGAGTGTTGTTACTGATGTGGAAGTTATGTTTGCTATGTTTCCATTGATTACACTTCCCTAAGGTCACCTAGGAGGTTGAATCATATCATAGAAGCCTCTTGTCACATGTTTACTCCTGCTGGTTGGTTACTTGAGTAGATGTGGGAGGAGGGTGTTACAGAGTGGTATCAGAGTAGGTTGTGTTCTCGTTGGGTGATATTTGATACCACAGAGTGGTATTAGAGAATGGTTAACCCCTCAGACTGGATGCGTAGTGTGTTGGTCATGCATTCATGTCGGTTGCATATGTGTTCCTTATGATTGTAGTCCATGTTCTTGTTGCATTTGCATGGTGTTGATCATCGTTGTAGTGATGTCGCCATGTGAAGGTTGATGGTGTTATTGTGGGATGTGTCGTCACGAGTGTATGGTTGTATATGCATGTCAGTGTTTATATGTTGTTTTGCATGCATTTTCATGGTGAAGGTTATTGTGCATGAGGTCATTGTATCCAATTATGTCATCATGATGATGTTGGTATGTTATGATGCTAATATGTCGGCTGAGATAGAGCAAGAGATGCAAATCATTAAAGTGAAGTTGCAACAATGGACTTTGGGTAAGAGTAGATCATCATATAGATATGATATGTTTGGTATACAAATATGTTAGTTAATGGATTGTTATATACGTTAGGGTTATATACATGTTTTTCATTTATTCTTATTATGGTTACATGTATGATAAATGCTAGTTGATTAGTGTAGTCATATGCACATGTGTCAGATAGTCATGAATGATAGTAACTTGTGGTTGTATGCATTGCCATTGTTGTTTATGTTAGATAACTTGATCATTGTGTTATACGTTGTTGATGAATATGTTATATGTTAACTTGTAGTTAACTTGATGATTATGTTATATGTTGTTGGTGAGCATGTTATATGCTAACTTATTGTTGTTATATGCTATTTAACTTGATGATTGGGGTTATAACATTAATATATTGATGTTATACGTATCACTCTAATTTGGTTTGGTCTATGCAAATGGTTAGGGTTATGACATTTAGGTATGAGTTAATATGTTGAGACATTATGTCATAGTAATCTAGACTGACTGTGCATATGTGATTATTATGTATGAATGATAATTGTTTATGATTTTATGATGTGAACATGTTAGCTAGTGACTATTATGGATATCATGATCTTATTTATGTTTGAGTTTATATGTCCTGAAGTTGTATTGTGCTAATCTAGATTGATTGTGCAGACAAGATAGCCTCCCCTCATATACATTAAGGTATGAGTTTTCTTATGTCCTATATTTAGTGTTTGATTTTTTTATTATGTCGTCTAGTTGATTTATTTAACATGGTATGTTTGCAAGTTGGTTGAATGTTTGATGAATTTCATAATGTATGTGTTGAAATGATCTCGTTTTAATATGATTGTAATAACAAATATGTGTTGAGACAGTTGATATGTACTTGAGTGTAGTAGGTGACATTTGTAGCATTATGTCTAATGACTATGAGTTGACTATGGATTAGGACATGATTGTTAGTCCTAGTAAAGGTTTATTTCAAATTGATAGATATGATTGTCTTGATGTTTGGAACATGTGGTTGACATGTGTAAATAGTTTCAGGAAACATGCTTGGTATCAACTTGACAAGGTAATTGTTGATGTGTGTATATAACTAACAGTTGGGTGATGTGATAATACATAGCAAGACTCGATTGCAACAAGGTAAAAGAAAGGAATTGGGAAAGAATTCCTTTGGCTATGTTGGGAAACCCTAATTCCAAATGAATGAGTGTTTTCAACACAGGAATCCTTCTTAACCTTGATTTTGTTTGACATTATGCAGATATGTTTTATAGTTATGAACATGTATTTGATAGGTACATCAACTAGTTTCTAGTTATAGCTGGATCCGTCAAAGTATTGGAATCCCTTGAGAGATGGCTTGGATGTGTTTAGTTGCAAGCAAAGAGCTTGGCACAACATAGTAAGGTAACTAGTGTATTGTTATATTATTTATGCACTAATAGTTACGTATTTATGGAAGTATGATGCACATGATTACATGGCAAGTGACTGCTATGAAATTCTGAAGAAGGCTCAAGTTGAGCTTTCTTTTAGAAGCACTAGGAACCATGGGGATTGAGTCATGGTGTCTGTTGCTAGTTTTGTGCTTTCGGTATATGTGATTTGGTTGTTCTTGATTCCATCTTTGTTATGTCTGGTGCAAGGCATTTCCACTTTGTTCATGGTGTTGTATTGTTATTTTTTTTCATGGTTTTCTTTGTAGGTTTTAACCCCGTACAAAAATTACCTGCATATGAATTCTAAATCACAGGAAAAATAAAAATGAGAGAACATAACACATAAAACATGTATACACAGAGATTTCCCACTGGATCCGAAAATCGGGACTACCAGCTTGATTTTCCATTATGTTTCTTTCAATGTTACAATACATATTTATACATGCCGAAGCATCCAATACCATGGACCAAAAACCATCGTGTCCAAAACCATGGACCGAAAACCATCACGTTCAAAAAACATGTGCGAAAATCATGCACAAAACCGTAGGTGGGTCCAACCAACCTAACATAGGGTCCAAAACCAAATTTTTCTGGGGCGCTGCCCCGGACCCCATAAAGTGGGGTTATGGGTACCCCTTAAACTCCCTATTAACTATGTGGAAAGAATATAACACAACCCAACAATCTCCCACTTTTTGTTTTTTTTCCACAGGGGGCCACAGGAGAGCTTAGTCATTTTTCCAGCCCTGAAACACCCATTGTTTCTCTACACCAAGAGAACTTCTCAGAGCTAATAGATTTTGTCAATGCATCTGCAATATTCTTCAAAGTTTCCACCTTTACCAGCAACACCTTTTTGTCTTCTATCATATCCATCACAAAGTGATACTGAACATCAATGTGCTTTGTCTTTGAATGATATGCAGGGTTTTTTGCAAAGAAAATTGCACTTTGGCTATCACAATCTATCCTTATAACTCCCTGTACAACCCCATACTTGAACACAATCTCTGCAACTAAACTGCTTCCTTGCTTGCATGAGTGGCTGCCATGTATTCTGCCTCTATAGTTAATAGCACCACTACAGATTGTTTCTTACTCATCCAACTGACTGCACCTCCAAATAGGTTAAACGCATACCAACTTGTAGATCTTCTCTGATCCAAATCTCCAGCCTAGTCTGCATCAACAAAGCCATGAATATCCAACACTCTATCCAATCCTGGTCTTCCTTGGTAGTAGAAACCATAATCACTAGTGCCATGCAAATACCTGAAAACCCGCTTCACTGCTGTCAAATGCTCCTTCCTTATTTTTGACATAAACTTGCTCAATACTCCCACTGCATGCGCAATGTCTGGTCTAGTAGAGACCATTGCATACATCCGGTTACCAACTGCACTTGCATATGGAACATGGGACATGTCCTCTTCCTCTTCTTGTGTCATGGGACACTGTTTAGCAAATAACCTCACACCTACAGGAATAGGAACCTTCACCGGTTTACTATCCTGCATATTAAACCTCTACAGTATTGTCTCAACATACTTCCTCTAGCTTAACCAAAGCTTCCTCTTTTCCCGATCCCTTTTAATTTCCATGCCCAAAATATAGTTTACAACACCAAGATCTTTCATGTCGAATTTGGAGGATAATTGGGTCTTCAAATCCTGGATAATTTCTTTGTAATTTCCAATGAGAAACATATCATCCGCAGACTAGATAAATAACACGGTCACCAATTAATTTGAAATACACATAGTGATCTGCTTTGCTTCTAGTGAAGCCAAGTCCCCGTATAAATGTATGAAATTTATGATACCACATCCTTGGTGACTGTTTTAACCCATACAGAGACTTCTTTAACTTGCATACTAATTCTTTCTTACCCTTC
>APFE030151205.1:0-10090 GCA_000404065.3 Pinus taeda | reverse complement strand
AGAAGGATCATTTCCCTACCCTCCATTGACCAAGTGCTAGATGGCCTGGCAACAAAGAAGTTATTTTATTTCCAAGATGGATTTAGTGGGTACAACCAAATCCAAATCTGCCCAGAAGACCAGGATAAGACTACATTCACCTGCCCTTGGGGTACTTTTGCCTATAGGGTCCTTCCTTTTGGCCTATGCAATGCTCCTGACATCTTCTAGAGAGCATTCTTGAGTATTTTTGCTGAATTAGTACATGATTCGATGGAAATCTATATGGATGACTTTACACCTTATGGTTGTGATTTTCAAGAAGCCCTGACTAACCTAGGCAAAGTATTGCACAAACGCATTGAAATGAACCTGTCTCTCAATCCAGAAAAATGTGAATTCTTAATGACTCAAGGGACTGTGCTAGGTCATTCAATATCTCAGCAAGGACTGCAGGTGGACCCAAACAAAATAGCAATCATCCAAAGTGTCCCACCTCCAAAAAAGCAGAGAGATGTGAGGAGTTTCTTAGGGTTAGCTAAAGAATACTGAAGGTTCATAAAGGACTTCAGCCACATGGGCTTCACTTGAGGAGAAATACCATACCACGTGGAGCCATATTGGTGGATATTTATTGAGAAGAAACTGACATAATATATTGGGGGATATATAGGGGGTAGAGGGTTTTTATATTGGTAGGTATAAAAAATGGAGCCCAAAGTTAATGGAAAAATATAAAGGGGTATAAAAAATGTTAATGAAAAAATGGGTACCTACAATATCTAGTGAAAGTAGGGGTTTTTTAATTGGGAAGGTGTATTGGGTTTGTATTGGTAGGGGGTTAAATAATGTGATTTTTAGAGGTATTTTCCAATATGTAGTCAAATTAAGGGTATTGTTTAATATGCCAAGAACACACATGATATGTAATACGTTCATTGAGTGAAGGCCCCGTGACATCAGTGAGTTAGCCTCTCCTTTGTTGCCAAAGATTCTAAGTTTATATGGACAAGAGCTGTCAATAGGCCTTAGACATTCTAAAGGGTAATTTAACCACTACACCAATCCTTAGAGGCCCAAACTAGGCCCTCCATTTTCATATTCATATTTATGCCTCACAAAAAGCCATAGGAGCAACCTTAGGTCAAGAAGAGGAGAAATTGCACTATGTCATCTAATTTATCAGTAAGAACCTATCAAAGGCTGAGCTAAAATATACTGTTACTAAAAAGGAACTCCTAGCTGTTGTGCATCCATTAAACCAATTTAGGAATTACATTACAGGCTATCAAACATTTGTGCATACTGATCTTGTTGCAATCAAATATTTAATGAACAAACCAGATGTGATTTCTAGAATATAAGATGGTTTCTTTTATTACAATAGTTTGGTCTAACTATTGTTTATAAGCCTAGTAAGGAAAATGTTGTTGCAGACTTTCTATCTAGGATGAATCTTCCTATAGGTGAAGAAGGAATCATGGATGACCAGTTACTAGATGAGCATTTGTTTGCTATATCAATTCTCTCTGTTAGTTCCAGTCTTCGCAGCCTGTCACCATGGATCAAAATGATCTCTTACTATTTCTATTTTTTAGAGAGGTTTTGCACATAAGTTTCAATGAAAATCATATCGCAAGTATTCTCATTAGAAGCAGCTTGGAAAGAGCTTTCCAACGGTATATTTCACGCTCGGAACTGGTTCCTGGATCAGAAGATATGATCGAAATGAATGATTGATTCTTGGTTATGCATGATGCATGTTTTCTTATAATTTTACATTGTGAAAACTTCCTTCACCTTTTTCATGGTTTATAGCTGCAAATCCAGTGAACTATGGTTGACTATGTGAGCTATAATGTGTGGAAGTATTAGTGTCAATATTATTGATTTATGGAGGTGATTGGCATGATTTTTTGGGGTTTTGAGGTGATTTGTTGTGCACGGGGACACATTTACTGGAAAATCAGTTTCTGAAGTAATGGACATGAATTTTACAAACGTGAAAGATTTTTTTTCAATCACATACCAAATAACAAAAACCTCCTTCATTTTATGCATAGGTGTTACTATGTGGGAGATATGTAGTGAGATTTGAAGGCTACATTAAAACAAAACAAATTTTGCATTTGTTTTACTGTTTTAGTCATTGTATTTTGGCACCATTTTATAACTAACAAAAACCTCTTTCCGTTTATTCACAGGTGTCATGAATTGGAATATTTGACTAGATCTTTACATCCTATTTTTACATATTTAAATATTTAATGATTTCCTATTTTAGAGATTATTTTTTGGCACATATTCCGAGCAACTGGAACCGAATTTCCAAAATTTGAGAGAGGTGTTTCTAAAAAATAACCTTATCTACAAAAACCTATTTTATTTTTGTAACAGGTGTTATGGTCCAAGAGATATGAGTTCAACGTTGACCCCTATTTTCAGAAATTCGGTCCCTATTCTTAGTAGGGAATGCCAAATTTAATGTAACTGTCTCTATCTTTAGGGATATGGTTGAGCTCGACTCCCTTAGTCTAGGGATGAGCTAATTTTATATATTTTATGAATTTCATAGTGTAAAGGGTTCTAATTTTTCAGCAGAGGAAGGCTGCTATTGGATTGTGTAAAGCTTAAACTTTTCTGAATATTATTCTATTGGAGTAGTCTTTTCCTTTTAAACTTAGGATCCATCATGGTGTTTAATGTGTAGCATTTTTTTCTTGTAAATTCATTTCCATGCTTTTTTTTTTTGCTAATTTCGTTACGGCATTCTCTAAGGGAAATGTTAGGAATCCATCCATGCACGATGCTCCTTTCACAATGATTATGTTGTTTAATGTAGTGGTTATCTTTTTAGAATCCATCCTCTGTTAGATGCTTTGTTGAGTAACCCTGTGCTTCTCTTTCTTCTAAATTTTCCACTATAGATCCATCCCATGATTGATGCCTGCAGGACAACGACCTTTTCCTCTTTTCTCCTCTCATTATATCTTTAATCTGGCTGAACATTGGACTTACTTTTCCCCAAATTTTCCGGCGGAAACTAGTCTCTATTCCAAAGCCCAGTGCTCTCTTCTCTTGTTATTTTCAACCCAAAATTTTCAACCAAATCCTCGTTCTTCATAGCTAGCCTGATTTAATCCACTCTCAGTTGGCAAAGAGAGAGCCCTTTTTTGTCTGGCAGGGCTAGATGCCAGATCAAAAGCTTGGTCTGTGGTTACCTCAGAATTTCCTCTTCTCATCCTTGAGGTTCATTCTGAGCGCTATCATATTGGCGCCGTTGTCAGGGACGAGGTGAAAGATCTTCTCTGGGAAAGATCATTCAAGTTGCAGATTTGATTGCTAATGGTGGACAACAGTCAGACACATATGAGTGTTGAAATCATGTACCTGATGACTCCATTGTTAGAAATCTCGTGTTTCAAAGTATTAATGGTGGCTCCACTGGCTAAGTGAAGGACTTATATGTTGTTTCTATTTGTTCAAGGCATTCATGTATTGATTTTTCTAATCTTCCTGGTTTTCCTAATCAATTACCAAAAGATCCATATTTTTTGTGCAATGGCCCTAAATTCAATGGGGAAGATCTGACTTTGACTCTTCAACATGTAGCAAGTTTCAAAACATTTATAGAATCTCTTAGAGACAAAAAAGAGGATATTTTTATCAAATTGTTCTATGATTCGTTTGAAGGGAAAGGTAGACAATGGATCAAAAGTTTTCCTATCATATCTATTAAGTCATTTGAAGATTTTTGGCATATCGTTCTTGAAACATGGATGGAGAAAGAGGAATAATTCGAAATAGAGGTGACTTTTATTCAAGGCTTTAGAGAATGGGAACATATGTGCATGGATGATGAGGTAGATGAGAACTTTGCTTCATCTCTTTCTTCTTATTTGAAGTAGTTAAGTTCAATTTTTTGCAAGAGTTTGCCTTCAAAATTGAAGAATATCTAACTAAATTGGAGACCCAAAATACAGTCCTAGGATCTGGACTGTCATGTCCCATTCTTTGGGGACCTTTTCCAGCAGACGTAAGGAAAGGTAAGGTTGCCCTTGGATGTTTGCATTAATAATATGTAGCTGGCAGCATGTATTGAGGAGTTGGGGCAGCAAACGGAGTCTGGTTTCTTTGATCGTGTTGCAGCACATATGGAAAAAAAATTCAGTTTGAATAACAAGCCAAATTTCCTTTTACACAACCACACTCATTTTGTGCATGTATGGCTGTCAGCATTTACATTTATGTTCTGTTTCAAGCACTGCCAAGCATCATCATTGCTACAGTTGCTTGATTGGTTAATTTGGCATTACACCATCACTTGATCTAGTGATTTTCAGTAAAGTAGGGTAGGGTTGTACATAAATAAGCTTCCCAAAGCAGCATTTCAGTTTTCGGCATTTGGTTTAGTTTCCTAATGTACAGGTTTCAGTATGTGTGTTTTTTTGGTTGGTATAAGTTGTTCAGGTTTGCAATTGTTTGTGACCGTATTACCCAATGGATAAGGCACTTGGTTTATGGTGCTCTTGACACCTCCAAGGAGCTGCCATCCCCAATAAGGCCAATGTTAGTTCCAGTCTTCGCAACCTGTCACCATGGATCAAAATGGGCTCTTACTAAGTCTGGATTTTAGAGATGTTTCACACATGAGTTTCAATGCAAATAATATCCTAAGTATATTCATCAAAAGCAACTCGGAAATATATTTCCAACGTTATATTGCATGCCTGAAACTGGTTCCTGGATCAGAAGATATGATCGAAATGAATTATTGATTCTTAGTTATGCATGATGCATGTTTTCTTATAATTTTACATTGTGAAAACTTCCTTCACCTTTTTCATGGTTTATAGCTGCAAATCAAGTGAACTATGGTCGATTATGTGAGCTATAATGTGTGGAAGCATTAGTTTCAATATTATTGATCTATGAAGGAGGTGATTGGCAAGAGTTTTTGGGGTTTTGAGGTCATTTGTTGCACACAGGGACAAGTTTACTGGAAAATCAGTTTCTGAAGTAATGGACATGAATTTTACTAATGTGAAAGACATTTTTTTCAATCACATACAAAATAACAAAACCTCCTTTGTTTTATGCATAGGTGTTACTATGTGGGAGATATGTAGTGAGATTTGAAGCCGACATTAAAAGAAAACAAATTTTGCATTTGTTTTACTATTTTAGTCCTTGTATTTTGGATCCATTTTATAACTAATGGAAAGTAATTTTGAGAAACCCAAGGAGGCTTTTGTCAACCACAAGCAATATAACAAAAACCTCTTTCTGTTTATTGATAGGTGTCATGAATTGGAATATTTGACTAGATCGTTACAACCTATTTTTACAGATTTAAATATTTAATGATTTCCTGTTTTAGAGATTATTTTGTGGCACATATTCTGAGTAACTGGAACCGAATTTCCAAACTTTGAGAGAGGTTTTTCTCAAAAATAACCTTATCTACAAAACCTTCTTTTAGTTTTGTAACAGGTGTTATGGTTCAAGAGATAAAATTTCATCATTGACCCCTATTTTCAGAAATTCGGTCCCTATTCTTAGCAGGGAATGCCAAATTTAATGTAATTGTTTCTATCTTTAGGGAGATGGATGAGCTCGACTCCCTTAGTCCATGGAAGAGCTAATTGTATATATTTTATGAATTTCAGAGTGTATAGGGTTCTAATTTTTCAGCAAAGGAAAGTTGTTATTGGACTGTGTAAAGCTTAAACTTTTCTGAATATTATTATATTGGAGCAGTCTTTGCCCTTTAAACTTAGGATCCATCATGGTGTTTAACGTGCAACATTTTTTTTCTTGTAAATTCATTTCCATGTTTTGTTTTTTTTATAATTTCATTACAACATTCTCTAATGGAAATGTTAGGAATCCATCCATGCATGATATTCCTTTCACAATGATTATGTTGTTTAATGTAGTGTTATCTTTTCAGAATCCATCCTCCGTTAGATGCTCTGTTGAGTAACCATGTGCTTCTTTTTCTTCTAAAGTTGCCACAGTAGATCCATCCCATGATTGATGCCTGTAGGGTAGCGATCTTTTTCCTCTTTTCTTCTCTCATTATATCTTTATTATGGTTGAACATTGCGCTTACTTTGCCCCAAGTTTTCCAGCATAAACTAGCCTTGATTCCATAGCCCAATGGTCCCTTCTCTTGCTATTTTCGACCCACAATTTTCAAACAAATCCTCATTCTTCATAGCTAGCCTAAGATTCATTTATTTCAGCCACCCTCAGATGGAAAAGAGAGAGCCTTCTCTAGTCTAGTAGGGCTAGATGCTAGATCAAAATCTTGGTCTGTGGTTACCTCAGAATTGCCTCTTATCAGCCTTGAGGTTCATTTTGAGTGCTAACATATTGGTATCGTTGTCGGGGACGAGGTGATAGATCTTCTCTGGGAAATATCGTTCAAGTTGCAGATCTGATTGCTGATGGTGGATAGTAGTCAGACACATATGAAGGTTGAAATCATCTACCTGACAACTCCATTGTTCGAAATCCCGAGTTTCAAAGTATTGATGGTGGCTCCACTGGCTTAGTGAAGGACTTAGTTGTTGTTTCTATTTGTTCAAAGTATTCATGTATTGTTTTTTCTAATCTTCTTGGTTTTCCTAATCAATTACGAAAGATGCATATTTTTTTAGCAATGGCCCTAAATTCAATGGGGAAGATCTGAATTTCAATCTTCAACATGTAGCAAATTTCAAAACATTTATAGAATCTCTTAGAGTCAAAAAAGAGGATATTTTTATCAAATTGTTCTATGATTCATTTGAAGGGAAATGTTGACAGTGGATCAAAAGTTTTCCTATCAGATCTATTAAGTCATTTGAATATTTTTGGCATATCTTTCTTGAAACATGGATGGATAAAGAGGAAGAATTCGAAATAGAGGTGGTCTCTATTCAAGGCTTTAGAGAATGGGAAAATATGTGCACAGATGATGAGGTAGATGAGAACTTTGCTTCATCTCTTTCTTCTTATTTGAAGTCTTGTCAATGTAGCCATGAAGCTAAGCTCAATTTTTTGCAAGAGTTTTCCATCAAAATTGAATAAGATCTAACTGAATTGGAGACCCAAATACAGTCCTAGGATCTGGACTGTCAAGTCCCATTCTTTGGGGACCTTTTCCAGCATATGGAAGGAAAGGTAAGGTTGCCCTTGGATGTTTGCATTAATAATATGCAGCTGGAAGCATGTATTGAGGAGTAGGGGTAGAAAACAGAGTCTAGTTTCTTTGATCCTGTTGCGGCATATATGGAAAAAAAAATCAGTTTGAATAACAAGCCAGATTTCCTTTTACATAGCCACACTCATTTTGTACATGTATGGCTGTCAACATTTATATTTATGTTCTATTTCAAGCACTGCCAAGCATCATCATTACTACAGTTGCTTGATTGGTTAATTTGGCATTACAACATCTCTTGATCTAGTGATTTGTAGCAAAGTAGGGTAGGTTTGTACATAAATAAGCTTCCTAAAGCAGCATTTCAGTTTACATCATTTGTTTTACTTTCCTAATGTACAGGTTGTAGTATGTGTGTTTTTTTGGTTGGTATAAGTTGTTCAGGTTTGCAGCTGCTTGTGACCATATTTCCAAATCGATGAGGCACTTGGTCTACAGTGTTCTTGACACCTCCAAGGAGTTTCCATCCCCAATAAGGTCAATGTTAGTTCCAGCCTTTGCAGCCTATCACCAAGGGATCAAAATGGGCTCTTATTATGTTTGGTTTTCAGAGATGTTTTTCACATGAGTTTCATTGCAAATCATATCCTAAGTATCTTCATTAGAAGTAGCTTGGAAATATCTTTCCAACAGTATACTTCACGCCCGAAACCGGTTCCTAGATCAGAAGATATGATCGAAATGAATGATTGATTCTTGGTTATGCATGATGCATGATTTCTTATAATTTTACATTGTGAAAACTTCCTTCACCTTTTTCATGGTTTATAGCTGCAAATCCAGTGAACTATGGTCGATTATGTGAGCTATAATGTGTGGAAGCATTAGTTTCAATATTATTGATTTATGAAGGAGGTGATTGGCATGAGCTTTTGGGGTTTTGAGGTTATTTGCTGCACACAGGGACAAGTTTATTGGAAAATTAGTTTATGAAATAATGGACATGAATTCTACAAACATGAAATAGGTTTTTGTCAATCACATTTCAAATAACAAAAACCTCCTTCATTTTATGCACATGTGTTACTATGTGGGAGATATGCAGTGAGATTTGAAGCCTACAATAAAACAAAACAAATTTTGCATTTGCTTTACTGATTTAGCCATTGTATTTTGGCATCATTTTATAACATATGGAAAGCAATTTTGAGAAACCCAAGGCGATTTTTGTAAACGATGAGAAATATAATAGAAAATTCTTTTAGTTTATTCTCAGGTGTCATGAATTGGAATATTTGACTACATATTTACAACCTATTTTTACAGATTTAAATATTTATTGGTTTCTTGTTTTAGAGGTTATTTGGTGGGATATATTCCGAGCCACTGGAACTGAATTGCCAAAATTTGAGAGAGTTTTTTCTCCAAAATAACCTTGTCTACAATAACCTCTTTCAGTTTTGTAACAGGTGTTAGGTTTCAAGAGATACGAGTTCATCTTTAACCCATATTTTCAGAAATTCGGTCCCTATTCTTAGCAGGGAATGCCAAATTTAATGTAACTATTTCTATCTTTAGGGAGATGGTTGAGCTCGACTCCCTTAGTCCAAGGATGAGCTAATTGTATATATTTTATTAATTTCAGAGTGTAAAGAGTTCAAATTTTTTAGTAGAGGAAAGCTGATATTGGACTGTGTAAATATTAAACTTTTCTGAATATTATTCTATTGGAGCAGTCTCCACCCTTTAAACTTAGGATCCATCACGGTGTTTAATGTGCAACATGTTTTTATTTTAAATTCATTTCCATGCTTTTTTTTCTGCTAATTTCATTACAACGTTCTCTAAGGGAAATGTTAGGAATCCATCCACGCACGATGCTCCTTTCATAATGATTATGTTGTTTAATGTAGTCGTTATCTTTTCTAAATCCATCCTCTGTTAGATGCTCTGTTGAGTAACCCTGTGATTTTGTTTCTTCTAAAGATGCCACTGTAGATCCATCCCTTGATTGATGCCTACAGGGCAGCGGTATTTTTCCTCTTTTCTTCTCTCATTATATCTTTAATTTGGTTGAAAATTGCGCTTACTTTGCCCCAAGTTTGCCGACAGAAACTAGCCTCGATTCCATAGCCCAATGGTCCCTTCTCTTGTTATTTTGAACCCACAATTTTCAACCAAATCCTCGTTCTTCATAGTCTATCCTAAGATTCATTTATTTCAGCCACCCTCAGTTGGCAAAGAGAGAGCCCTCTTTGATTTGGTAAGGCGAGATGGCAGATCAAAAGCTTGGCCTGTGGTTACCTTAGAATTGCCTCTTCTCAGCCTTGAGGTTCCTTTTGAGTGTTAACACTCTCCCCATGGTTTGCTGATATAGAAAACTATTTGGTATCAACACAGTTCCCACCAAACTTTCCCTCCAAAGAAAAGAGCAATATAGTAAGGAAAAGTGCCCTGTTCACCTGGATTAGGGGCAATCTATTCAAACTTGGCCCAAATCAAATCTTGAGAAGGTGTGTAAGGGAAGAGGAATTTTGTAACAACCCAAAATACGGATATCTAATTAAACTTATTAACATTAAATTTAAACGCTTACCTGAGCCTACTTGTGAAGAAATAGGCTTACCGCAACAGGGTTTGGGGACAACTCTCCTCCCAACTGTAGGCTCAATTGTGCAGGATTCTGCTACAACTGGCCACCCCCGAGCCCTCAATCAACGACTACTGCCAGTATTCCTAAGTCTCAGTACTCTCCCAAGAGAATGAAGACAGAACCTCCGAATGATCCCCCCTCCATCCTCCTCATCATTCCTTAAATAGAAAAAACATTGGATGGGAAACCACATGCACACCCTCCATGTGTCTGCATGTTGCATGCCCACCTTCCATGTGTCTGCATGCTAATTTTTTTATTTTCCTTTGATTTTTTTGATAATTTCCCTTTATTTTTATTACTTATTT
>APFE030151203.1:32391-68723 GCA_000404065.3 Pinus taeda | reverse complement strand
CCCGGACCCCATAAAGTGGGGTTACGGGTACCCCTCAAACCCCCTGTTAACTATGTGGAAAGAATATAACACAGCCCAACAGTTAACTCAGAGGGATGGAGCTCTTAGGTTGGGGCCCAAACCTAGCAGCAAAGTCTCCTCTTCTTGTATTTGTATTCTTACTGGATTTCATAGATTAATGGTCGAATCATCTCTAGCATTAATTCATTGCAAGTAGTTGTGGATTTGATTAGTTTTCTTCCATTTATGCATTGCTTTAGCAGTATCTTAGGAAGATAAAGGAATAGCAAAAAGCTGCTAGTAGGTGGATTTGGCCTCAGTTCTCCCTTCAGGGACCATGGTTTGAGGAAAGAACTCCTATATAGCCCCCAAAAGACAGAATTCTGATTTTTCATGGAATTTAGGGTTTTCTATTATTTATGCCAGCATTTTACTAGTTTTCAAGAATAAGATTTAATTTTAATTTCTAATGTCTTCAAACTTGCATTAGATCTCACAAAGATTTCACATTATTCTGCAAGTTTTCCCATGCATGAAATAGGTTGCTAGCTCATGAAATTTTGCTTTCTTTAGTCAATTGAAAATCTTTGTTGTTCGACATGATTTATGGATAAATGTTAGTGAATGTTGCATTGTGGGATTTTTAGTAGTACATAGAGATTTCATGACAAGCAACCCGATGCTAACCTCATCCATCCTTCGTTATCAATTTTTCCACTAAGTCCCTCACCAAATTCATCATTCGTTAAGAATATTCCTCCAAGCTTGTTGAGCAAATCCAACAATCTCACAAACTTTGTTTTGAGCTCTGAAGGAGTCCTAGCCACTCCATTTCCTAATTTCATCCACCATTCACCTTCCCTCATCCCTACACCACCTTCCAAATATAGCCTCTTGCTCTCGGTTGGAACCTGTAGGAATACAGGGGATCTTATAGGAGCATTAGGACATCATGTAGGTCAACCTATACTTTCTTGTTTTGAGGCTGAATTTTGAGAAAAACACCTTGGAAGATAGGAGAAGACTCCTACTTGCCTCCCAAGCCATCTAACCATTCACCATCATCTCTAATCCACTTGCCACATCGCCAAGAGAAGTTAGGATTCACATTTTCACACAAAAAAAAAGAAAAAAAGGAAAAAGAATCATTGTGTTCATTTACATGCATAACAGTTGAACGTTTGAATGTTTCAAATTGCATGCCTAGGAAAATAGGATCACACACATGTTAAATTAGCATTATTTTGAAGCAAAGCCTCTTAGCAGTTAGTACGAACCGTCCAAGTTGTCACGAACCCTGTCACCTCCAAGTTTGTACGAACCTTGGGTTGATAAAGAAAAGCTGGTAGCCCCAAGAGTTGCAAGATTATTGCTGCAATACTAGTGCTCATCACTTTTTGGCACCATTGCTGGGGAGGTTTCTGAGTAAGATGTGATTTCTGCTCTCTTTCTTCCATTTCTTATCTCTGACATTCTACTATTATTTTCATTTCTACAAAAGTAATTGTAAGTTAGTTTACCTTGTTCTCCATTATGCAAGTGATATTTCATTCAGGCAGTTAGTTTTCATCCAGTCTGTGATTTCAATTCTAGAATTAGTCTCAAAGCTTGAAAAACAAACACAAAACAAAAACACTTCTTTCATGCCTCGTAGGAATAGGGATAAGTTAGGAAAATATCTACCAAATACCCCTGCCACTTCAAACCACCAACCTTCCCTCTTCTTCGATGGATGTGAATTGGAGGACCCCTTGGGTGAACAACCAGATATTTTTGAAGAGCCTACAGGGGGAGAAGAAGAAGAAGGAGAACCCATTCCAACTGACCTAATGGCTGAAAATAAAAATGACATAGGAGATAGAGAAATAATTAAGGGTTACTTTCGCATCATAGAAACTAATGGGGATACCAATATGAAAAACATAAGCCCCTCTACTCTTCCTCATTTCCATGGCCTAACCTTAGAAGATCTAGACACTTTCTTGTTTGAGTTTGTTTTCATATGAAGAACTTATGGTTACACCACTAATGAGCAAAAGTTGAAACTATTCCCATCCACTCTCAAGGATTCAACTATGCTTTGGTTCATGGGTTTACCTAGGGATATCATCACAACCTGGGCTTAGATGCAACAAGCCTTCATCAACAAGTATCGAGACTACTGTAGGTCCAAAGACACTAAAGAATAAATATTTAGGATGCTCTTAGGGCATGATGAATCCCTAGAGGTTTGTGAAGAAAGATTCCAGCTTAGCTACAAAAGGGCCAGGTGCACACTTGATTCTGAGTCACTGAAGCTAGTCCTACTCTGAGGGGTAAGGGAAAACCTTCTCGATACCCTAAACCTACTAGCAGGAGGGGAAATCTACCAGCTACCCTATGAAGATATCAAGACTGTCTTTAGGAAACATTCTAGGGAAGCTAGAAAAAAGGGTAGGGGTAGTCAACCAATGGCCAGCCCATCCTCTTACAACACATCCATAAAAGGTGAAATTGGAAACATGCTGGAAGATTTCAAGAGTGAAATGCTACAAAACCTTGCCCTGTAGATGGACACTATGCACATCAAGAGAAAGGAGGAGGAAGCAGAAAGAGCATTAGCCATTTTCCACCCTAGATTCACAAGGAGGCACCCTAGGAATGGATACCCATTAAATCTGCTTGAAATCTGCTCGGCCTATGAAGAAAACCACTCCAAAGACAAGTGCCCTTCTCTACCTGGACTAAAAGATGTGTATCAGGGAACTGAAGGGGTGACTAAACAACTTTGCTACATAAATCAAAGGAGACCTCATGGGCCTCACCCATACCAAGACGCATGCAAGGGTCATCCCATGCATATTACAACCCTAACCAAAACACATTCATTCCCTCTTGTGGGCTCCCTGCTCATCCCTCCTGGTCTACACCTCCTCCTTAGTATTTTGAACCTCAATACCATTCCCAGCTGACTAGACAGTCATTTCAGCCATATACTCCACCACAACCTCAATGGAATGCACCACCCTGAGGGTGGAGGTCCCCATACAACAATGTTCCAACTTTATTATCTTCACCTCCTACTCAACCACGACTTTTACACCCCACTCCACCTAAACAACCTCAGATGCCTGCTTAGCCAAATCTGAACCCGAACAATTGATAGGCAGAACAAGTGTATAGTGGAGAGACATGCTACCCTGCTTATGTTGTAGAGATTCAGGAAATCAACCTAAGATCTGGGAGAGTACTCCTGGACAACCAACCTCCACGTCCACCTGGGGAGAGTGAGGATGAAAGAGAGGAAAGCATGCCTAGATTGAATCCACCACCCTTTCCTAAGAGATTAACTCATGCCGTCCAACCTACCCTAGAAGAGAATGAACTTCTAGGTGAATTGAAAAATATATGTCTTAAAATTCCATGTCTCCAAGCCATCAAGGATGTACCTATTTACAAAAAGTTGATTAAATAGAAGTGTTTCAAACATCCAGGGAGGAGAAAAATAGAGACCCCTACCATTAATGTCATTGCACAACTATCAGTCTTAATGCTGGGACAAGTTATTTTCCTAAAGTATTTGGACCCTGGAAGCCCTGAAGTAGATGTGCACATCAATGGAACCATTTCCCCACACACTTTTATTAATCTTGGGGCTACGATTAATGTAATGAATAAGAACACCATGCTCAAGCTCAATCTCTAGGGTTCACTAAGAAATACTACATTACAATTTGCAGACCGTTCGACAGTAACCCCTGATGGGATTGTTGAGAATGTGATGGTCTTCATTGACTCTTAGGAGTACCATGTAGACTTCCTAGTTCTCCAGCCTAAGGCCAAGCTTACTGGTTATCCTCTCATACTTGGGAGACCTTGGATAGCCACTGTCGATGCCTACATCATCTATAGGGCTGGAAATATGACTATCCAAAATGGGCCTCTGTCCAAGCAGTTAGTCTTGTACCCTCCTCCTCAACCATCGCTAGAACATGACTTACCTTTATGGCTAGAAGAGGAGGAAGAAGACGAAATCTTCTCATCCCAACTCTACACCTTAGAAACAGCCATGAGATGGTGACAACCGGATGATGATGATTTGATTGAACACATACTCCAAAGTTCATTTCCCAGCACCTTTGTCCTTAGAGGAAGTAGTAAAGAAAACAAAGAGAACCATCAGATTGATCTATGCTTAGCTGATTCAAACCCTACCTGTGTCAAAACCATATGATTTGGCCCTGAAAGAACTTTGAAAATTAACCTCTCTCTTTCTGTACACCAAGAAGAAAAAGTGTACAACATGCTAAGGGAACATCTTGATGCCTTTACTTGGAGTTACAAGGAAATGAAGGGAGTGCACACTTCAGTGTGTAATCACCACATTTATATCAAATAAGGTTTCAAACCAGTCCGAAAACCCCAAAGGAGAATGAATCTAGCCCTTAAGGATATAGTCAAGGAAGAACTACAAAAGCTGTTGGACGTAGGATTCATTTACCCTATCTCGGTTAGTGAGTGGGTTTCTCCTTTGGTGTTGGTTCCAAAGAAAAATGGAAAGTGGAAGATTTGTGTCAATTATAGAAAGTTAAACAAAGCAACAGAGAAGGAACATTTCCCTCTACCGTTCATTGACCAAGTGCTAGATGGCCTCGCAAGGAAAAGGTTTTTCTCTTTCCTAGATGGGTTCATAAGGTACAATCAAATCTATATTAGCCCAGAAGACCGCGATAAAAACATCTTCACCTATTCTTGGGGTACTTTCGCTTTTAGGACCCTTCCTTTTGGAATATTCAATTCCCCTGGCACTCTTGAGAGGGCAGTCCTGAGTATCTTTGCCGATCTAGTCCATAATGTAGTAGAAATTTATATGGATGATTTTACACCCTACGGGTATGATTTGCAGGAGGCTCTGTCCAACTTGGGTATGGTGTTGAAAAAATACATTGAAATGAACATGTCCCCCAGTCTTGAAAAATGTGATTTCTTGATGATTACAGGGACTGTTCTAGGTCATTCAATATCCCAGAAAGGACTACAAGTGGACCCAAATAAGATAGATATCATCCAGACAGTCCCACCTCCACAAAAACAAAGGGATGTCAGAAGTTTTCTAGGTTTAGCTAGATGCTATGTGATATTTATAAAAGACTTGAGCAAGTTATCTTCTCCTTTATTTGGGTTATTGGCCAAAGACTCTCAATTTTTATGGTCAAAAAGTTGTCAAGATGCCCTAGACACCCTAAAGGACAAGTTGACCACTGCACCTATTCACCGAGGCCCAAATTGGGCCCTTCCTTTCCATATACATGTTGATGCCTTGAACAAAGACATAGGAGCAGATCTAGGCCAGATAGATGACAAGTTACCTTATGCCATTTATTTCATTAGTAAGAATCTGTCAAAGGATGAACTAAACTACACAGTGACTAAAAAGGAGCTCCTAGATATCGTGCATTAATTGAAAAAATTTAGGCATTACATTATAGGTTACCAAACATCTGTACATATTGACCATGCTGCAATTAAACACTTTATGAATAAACCTGATGTGAATGCCCGAATTATTAGATGGTTACTTTTATTACAACAGTTTGATCTAACTATTATTGATAGTCCTGGAAAGGAGAATGTTGTTGCATATTCTTTATCCAGCTTATCTTTTCCTACAGGGGAGGAAGGAATGGTTGATTATCAGTTACTGGATGAACACTTATTTTCCATTTCAGTTCTCTCTCCATGGTTTGCTGACAGAGAAAACTACTTGGTGCCTGCAGAGTTTCCACCGAACTTGTCCTCCAAAGAGAAAATAAAGATTGTGAGGAAGAGCGCCTCATTCACATGGATTGGGGGCAACCTCTTCAAACTAGGCCCAAATCAAATTCTAAGGAGATGTGTCAAGGAGGAGGAAGTATTTGACATCCTTCTAACCTGTCATGATGGGTCTTGTGGAGGTCACTTTGTATCCAAGAGGACAACATTCAATGTGCTAAAGGCTAGTTATTATTGGCCCACTCTTCACGAGGATGTGAGGAGATATATTAGTCAGTTTGGTTGATGCCAAAGGATGGGAATACCTACCCATAAGGATGAAATGCCTCTGCAACATCAAGTGACTTTTGAGCCATGTGATAAGTGGGGCATGGATTTCATTAGACCCATTGACCCTCCATCCAAGAAAAATCAATACATGATTGTGTGCACTGACTATTGAACCAAGTGGGCTGAAGCCAAGGCCATCTAAGTAGAAACAGAGGAGAAAGTGATCGAGTTCTTAAGGGAAAATGTATTTTATAAGTTTGGGTACCCTAGAGAACTGGTCATTGATCAAGGCAACCAATTTACATCTCAGATGATTGAAAATTTGTTATGTTAGCACAAGATAAATCATATAACATCCACTCCTTACCACCCACAGGCTAATGGGCATGTTGAGGTGACCAACAGAATGAGGGAGGGCATTTTGACAAGAAAGGACTGGGCAGATAGATTAGTTGAGTCCACTTGGGCATACAATACCACCTAGAAGACCACCATTGGATTCACTCCTTATGAGCTGGTATATGGGAAGAAGGCCCTGTTGCCCATTGAATTTGAGTACAACACATTAAGAATGGAAGAAAAACTAGATCTAAATCTCACCAGGGCACATCAGTAGAGATTTCTCCAGTTGAATGGGTTAGATGAGTTTAGAATGCAGACCCTCCTACACATAGAGGTGACTCAAGTTCCAAGGAAGATCTAGCATGACAAGAAAATGAAGGACAAACAATTTCAAGAAGGTGATTGGGCTTTGTTGTGTGAATCAAGATACAAGGATTTTAAAGGAAAGTTAAGGACTAAATGGTTAGGGCCTTATGTCATAGACAAATTTCATGATAATGGTTCAGTGTAGATGAGAACCATTGATGCAGAGGTTATTCCTTTACTTGTCAATGGGCACAGATTCAAGGTCTACAAGAATCCCTTGTCAAAGAAAGAATTCATTAATGGCATCAACAAGACAGCGATGGCAGTGGAGCAAGTCTCAGCTTCTACCCCATAAAGTCACTGAAAATAAAAATAAAAAAGAAAAAAATAATCAAGAGAATCGGATGAAAACCTTCATGTGGCACCTGAGTCCCACGGTTGGGTTGAAAACCTCATGAGGTGGCCCAATGGTGTCAAAAAAAGAAAAAAACTAAAAAGAGATAAAAAGATATCTGGGTGAAAAACTCTTTTGGGACACCCAGGGCAAGAAGATAGGATGAGAACCTCTTAGAGGCAAACTAGTTATTTAAAAAAAAAAGGAGATATATTAAAAAAAAAAACTTTGAAAATACTGTTTGCATGTTAGCAGGAGGAGGATCAGAGAAATAAGAGAGGATAAAAAGTACCTATATAGTTCATTTTTACGTTCCTCCATTCCATATTCTTCATCATCCCATCATTCCCTCCATTTGTGAACTCATCTAGCTTAGTTTACATGGGTTTTGTGTTTTCTACAGGATTCTCTATAAACCTACAGGAGTCTAAGAAAACCTACAGGATGATCCTGTAGGAATTACAATGGTTTGGGAATCCCAAGGAAAGTGACCCTAGAGCAAAGCGGATGACCTGCCTATCTCAAAAAAAAAATTCTTACTTCACCATCTCATCACAATGCCTCTCACCACCATTATTACCCCTGCATTCATCGAATAAGTCAGTTTAAAAAATATTATAGTTTTCAGATATAAAAAAACAAAAACCGAAAAAGAAAAAAGAAAAAATAAAATAAAAGAGGATGTGAATAGAGGAAAAAGGGACAATACTTGAAGGCTATACCTCTCACCTACCAATCACTAGACCGCTTCTCTGCCCATGACAATAATCCTCATGCTCCAGAAGTGAAGGAAAGAATAAAAATTTAGGGGAGAGGCAACTACAGGGAATCCAATAGGTTTCTTGTAGGAAATCTTGTAGCAGCCTATCGCATAAAACAAAATGTCACAGGTTGCATTCATCTTCAACTTGGAGATCCCAATGTGAAGGAAGCTCCTGCAGGGATTAGTGGTAGCATCTGGATCATCAAAATCACCCTCTAGTACCTGCACATCAAATGAAAAACATCAAAGGAGGCCAATCTTAAAAAAAAAACATATGCAGAAAATACACAGTAGGGACATCATTCTCCAACAAGTAGCATCATCAAGGCATCTTACCATAGGTATGTTATCTCACTTAAACTCTCTCGTTAGTATAATATGATCAAAAGTGTAGGATTGTGTGGGAATTGGTTTTATAAGAAAAGGTGGCTATTTAACTTGGCCACCTTTGACCAATCAATAAGGAGAATACAGTTAGTTCACTACACACATGGCAGTAGTGAAATCAGGAGAAAGAGGAGATGAGGCCAAAAATGCATAAGATGTAGATGAATGAAGTGGGAGATGATTATGAGGTGGGAAATGATGAAGTGGTAGTGGGACCAATGGTCCAAAAGTGGGTGCTCACACTTCGGTCGCCAGCACACCATCCCACACAATCACCCATATGAGGAAATAAAACACTAATTCCCATGCATAGGAGGCATACACAATCTCGAGGATACATTGAAGCAAGGTTTCTCTTTGCTCTTGAAGTAGTGTCTACAGGAAAGACAATGACCAGTTTTTCAATGCAAGAGCACCTACAGGATCCTACAGGAAAACCTACAAGATCCTACAGGAGAAGATCCTTGATACAGAGTAGTCATCTATAGGATTGGTAGTGGGCATTTAGAGAGGAAAAATCAAAGGTTCGCTTCATGAAACAATAACCAGGAGGTAGGAGCTATACCTTCCCACACTTTCGAAGTCAAAAAAAATGTAGAAAAACCTTCTATTTTGTTAAGGAGATTGCAGTTTAGGGGAATTGTATATAGAATTGTCATTTAAAATCTCTTACCCATTAGAATTTTGAATTACACCTCTGTAAGCTTCCACAATCATCAGAGGAGAAATGACAAGGGGATTTAACAAGAGGGAACCCACAAACACAGTGAGAATTCATCAGCACCCTCTTGTACTATAGATCTTCACAAGGCACAATTTGATGGGATTGTTTGAAAACTGAGGGGATATGACGATGAGGTGGCCAGAGAATTTTCTCTGTCACTCATACCACTAACTAGGACCCATGCCATTGTTGTGGTGAAAGGCCTCTCAGTAGAAATCACCCCTAAATTTATAGGCATAATCACCACACTTCCTTTAGAGTTGCCTTCGAGAAAGGAAGATAAGGGTAACAACCAAATTGCAAAGAAGAAATTCTTTTTGGAAGGAGATGAGGCAATGGAATACAAAAATGGGGTTAGAAGAGAAAGCCTTTCATACCCTTGGAATGAAATTAGCTACCACCTCATTAAATAGATATCATGTGAGGGGAGATAAGTGTGGTATACGGATACCATTTCAGGCTTCTCCAAGAACAGAGGTTTGGAGTAGACACACCTCCTCAAAATAGATTAAGCATACGCTACTTTCTTCTTCAATCAGTGATAGATATGAGCATTAAGGTGCAGGAAGGAAAACATCAATAGCTAGCCCATCGTGTGTTAATAGCACTTATCCTAGAAGACGCCCTCCAAAACCTAAGACTCCCTATTACATGGACAATTTTCAGAGACATGCAGATAGAGGGAGAAATAAAAGCTCCTGAATATGAAAAAAGCCCCACTGCTAGTAAGAGGGATGAAGAAGAAACAAATGAGGAAGAAGAAGAAGAAAAGGAGGAGGAAAGTGATAAATAGACAAAATAATATGCAAAAGGAAAAACCAATGAACAGAGTGAGGAACTAGAGGGAGAAGAAGAAGAGAAATACAAGGAGGAGAAGGAGAATGGAAAAGAAAAAACAAAGGGAAAGGAAGAATATAGGTCTACAGTTCAAGGCAAAATGTGGGAAGACTCACTAAGGGTATCTCCAAAATCCACTGAGAAAGAGGCAAAAACTACTCTTGTTGGCCTAAGTAAACCTATCAAGAAAAAAGGGAAGAGATAGAGACAAACCCCATTGTACTTTAGGACAAGGAAAAGTACAAGGATCATGAAAAGAAAACCTCAAACACCCACCAAAGTTCCTATTTTCATTGAAGTCTCACCAAAGCAGCAAGAAAAGATAGCTCCTCTTGTGAAAAATCAAGGAGAAATATCATCAGGACAAGCCTTTCCCAAATTTCCCATCACTTATGTGAGGAGGCATGTCACCAGGTTTACCTCATCCAAAGGAAAAGGTCCCCTACAAGAGACATAGAAGGACCTACAACAAGTAGAGGCCATGCTACAAGAAACTCTGCTAAACCTATAGGAAACACAGAAAATGGACCAAGAAGGGATCACTCAGCAAGAAACAAAGAAGGAAGATCCAGAACTGATGGAACCTAGTCCTCAACCCAACCTTGACTCCTAGTACAAGTTCATTGAAGGGGGTAGGGTCATTCCACAGAAATTTTCCATCCCCTTATTCTTTGAGCTTGAAAAGGAGAGGGAAAGAATGCATAGGTGGATGCAAATTGCCAAATCTAAAGGAGTGGAGGATATAAGCCACATGGAGGAGAAAGTAAAGGAAATGGGCAGAAAACTGGGCAGCATAAGGGATAGAGAGGCAATGATGGAAGCTCATTTTGAAACAAAGAATGCATGGATAAGGGGATAGTTACAAGAGAGAGAAAGTCAATTGGCATCCATGGCCAATTTATCCTTAGAGGAAATCTAGTGCGGGATGCCAACAAAGTCCTATGCATTGTATCTTAAGGAACAGTGGCTGCAGTTCCAAATTAAGACTTTGGCATAGAGAGGCACTATGCCCTTCCAAGATTATAGACAATTCATTGATCTCTGTAGTCAAAGCACCTTGGAGGATAGAGCTAAAATGTCTAATTTTTACCTACATAGCTTGGCCTTGGCACATCTGAATGTGTGGGACCCAAATTCAAAACTAGGGGACTTGCAATTGATGGCCTTGGCATCATGGATGAATCACGAGGAGGCAAGAGTTGTAGAGAAGAAGAAAGTAATGGAAAGAGAAGAGACATAACCCCTCATGATAAGAGTTGAGCAATCAAATCCAATGGTTGTCATCAACACCCACAACCTTATTGTAAATGACCCTAAACTTGCACCTAGATACTTTGGTGCCCAAGAGCATGCAATCACACACTTTGAAGACATGTTCAGGTTGTTAGGGGATGACAGCATGCAAGCTTGCCAAAGGAGATGGAACAATTTTCCCTACAGCAAGAAAATAAGAGAGTACCATTCTCCTCAAAGAATGAGAGAGGCACTAAATAGAACACCCATGTACAAGCAAGTTCTCTAAAGACTCAAAGTCAATTGGAATTGCTTGAGACTCAGTCCACCACTTCTCTTAGGAATTTTGGAAGGAAGGAAGGAACAGGAAGAAAGAAAGCAGTGGGAGGAGATAGAGAGGAAGGCAGGATTCTATGCATAGGAAGAGGAAACTGCAACATATGAATTGGATGTCAGGGAGCCCACTAGAGCAATGAAGGACATGGATATAGACCGATTTTTCTCATAAGATGAGCAACACTTTTAGTAGGGGGTTGATGATGAGCCTCATCATTGGGTAACTATATGGACCTCAATACACCTCCAAGCTTAATTAAATCGACTCTTCTCATAATTTTTACATATTTTGATTAATGAGATGAGTAAAAATGAGATGTTATGCCTATTGGACTAATGTGCATTGATTGTAGGTTTTTGAGAGAAAATCGTGGAAATTTTGTCTAATTAAGGGCAAAAACTCAAATGAGACGAGGAGGAGATAGTGTAGGAGATAGATCCTCCTCATTTACTTCTCACTCATTTGAATATTCCTCCATCAAATCACACTAGCTCAGAGTTGCAAGTATCCGAGTCATGAAGATAAAAAGGCAGTCAAGCCAGTGACAGTTAGAGAGCCAATTCATCTTGAATTTTGGAGCCGAGCCTCCCTAGATTTGAGGAAGTCATTGGATATTTCGGTTGTAAAAATAAAGAGGCCTAGAGCGTCATTAGGATTCGAAATTTTGATGTGAAAGAACTAAACATTTTTCGAGTTCAAGACTTGTGGAAGACATTGCTATGTAATTTTCTGATATGATAATGAGAATGAGCATTTCCTTCATTGAGCACTGAGTTGACTCAGAGGGATGAAGATCTTGGGTTTGGGCCCAAACCTAGTAGAAAGGTCTCCTCTTCTTGTATTTGTATGCTTAGTTGATTTCATAGATTAATGGTTGAATCATCTTTAGCATTAATTCATTGCAAGTAGTTGTGCATTTGATTAGTTTGCTTCCATTTGTGCATTGCTTTAACAGTCTCTTAGGAATATAAAGGAATAGAAAAAAGCTACTAGTAGGTGGGTTTGGCCTCACTCCTCCCTTCAGGGACCATGGTCTGATGAAAGAACTCCTATGCAGCCCCAAAAAGACAGAATTCTGATTTCTCAAGGAATTTAGGGTTTTCTGTTATTTAGGCCAGCATTTTACTAGTTTTCAAGAATAGGATTTAATTGTCATTTCTAATGTCTTCATGACCCAAGTGGATATTGGTGGCCACCTACCAATTCCACTTGGACCCCACCATTGTTTTGTTTTGTTTTTCAATTTCCTTAACTGTAGCACAATTTACTATTTTTAGCAATTTTTTGGGTCTTGAACTTTGGGAGCCATTTTGAGGCCCTAAACGACATTTTCTTGGGAAAAATGGGAGGAACGTGGGTCCTTGGACCAATGTTGCTCCTCCTAAGGTTGTGTTGATTGGATAGATATTTCTAATGAGGTATTGTGTGCATCAAACAAAGATCATATGCCAAAGTTATGACCCAGGGAAGCTGATGTACCATTTTACCCAAAACGGGGCCCATAGTTTGGTGCTTCATCTCCTAGGGTTAGGTTTTTGGATGTTTAGGGTTTTCCATTGTTTCCCAACAATAAATAGGCCTTCGAGCCTCATTGTAAGATAGTTCAGAGGCATGTAGCCGCCACAAATCTTCTCATAGATAAGCTACCATCGCCCTTGAGAGTTTATTTCCATTTCTATTTGTAAGCATATTTCAATATTTTACAGTAATGAAATGAAGTATTATTTCTGTTGCATCTCTGTATGTATGGTTATATCTGTGATTTGTTGCATTATTGTTTAAATCTAGATCAGTGGTATCAGAGTGATCTTCTCTTTCTCTGTCTTTCTTTGCATGTCCCCAACGAGGTCGGGATATAAGGAGTTAAGGCTTGAACTGATCGAACCTTTGTAAGACCAACCTCGCAAATCTCGATGGCCTCCCATGGCGGATGAAAAGAAAGATGAGGGGTTAGGACATCTTCTCAAAATCTTGCTCAAAGAGGCCATCGAGCAACAAAGGAATGCGATGATGGAAAACTTTGCCCATATCCTTCAGCAGCTACCCAAGGGTAGCACATCTACTTCCAGCAGCTACTTTGGAAGCACCACACCCTTTAAGGTACAAGTTAACTTTGGAATTCCCATATTTGAGGGTTAGATAGATGCAGAAACCGTAGATAAATGGTTAATTATTCTAGAAGGGTATTTTTCTATTCATGATTTTTTCGGCTGGGAAAACATTACTTTCTCTCTTCTCAAAGTTGTCCCCCATGTCAAGGACTGGTGGGAAACCTACTACCAGAAGAAGGATGAGAGTATGACCTCACTGTTTTCAGCCGCACCCACTTGGAATTCATTCCAGGCTGCCATCAAGGAGCAATACTACCCTATCAAAAGCTATGAGGATCAATACATAAAGTGGAACACGCTGCGGGAGGGAAGGGACCCAGACGTGTAAAGTTTGGTACTCAAATACTAAATTTTCCTGCACAGGTACATCTAGGATGAAATAGAATTCCTGAACATCTCCTCGCTCAACACGGCATACTGATATACCGTCAAGATCGAGCAAAAGTTTAAACAGAAGAAGTGAGACTTTGAATCTCCGAATCTAAACCAAGGGAAAGGTGGCCCCAAACCAAAGAACAAAGGACAAAGCTAAGGGGGGGTGGCCCAAGACAACTCCCCAAAGCTACAAGAAAAGAACAGAGCCGCAAAGCCAAAAAAGGAAATGGGAAAGTGGTCTGAGTTCCATAAGAGCTCCACTCACAACATAAGTGAGTGTTGGGCCAAGTAGTCACTCGTGGTCGTGGTCGAGCTAAAGGTTTCAGAATCAAATGCATGTTCTAACTCTAAGTCAGAACCTGACAAGGGGAATGAAAAAGGGAAGTAGATTACTGATGCAGAGCCCAACACCATCATTGCCACCACAAAGATCTAGAAGGAGGAACCCGAAGATCCATAGGAGTAGGAGTGCCTCTTCCACTCACAGATGTGGGTAAAGGGCTCCCCGCTATAGTTCATTGTCAACAGCGAGAGCCAAAAGAACCTCATTTTGGTAGAGGTCATGAAGCCGCTAGGCTTACCTACCATAACATATCCACAAACGTACACCATCGAGTGGCTTCACCAAGGACGGGATCTTCACATGAGCCAACAATGTCGCCTTCCATATAACACCAAGCCCTTCACAGATGAGGTATTGTGTGACGTTTCTCCCCTTGATCTTTGTGATGTATTATTTGGCCAACCATACTTGTGGAAGAAACATGCTGTGTATGAATCAAGGCCTTGTGTTGTTATTGTTACTTTGGGAAATAAGTTGTACATGATATAGAAGGTAGCACCGCCTACTACCATCTCTTTGGTTACCACAAAATAATGCAGTAAGCTCATCTCCAAAACCAGGAAATTTGTTCTCTCGATGATATGCCCTCAAGGAAAGAATAAGATAGTGACCATGGCCTCTAGATAGGCCCCCTTCGCATGAAATCTATAGATGGAAAAAGTCATGGAGGAGTATGAGGACATCTTCACCTCCCCCACATGCGTTCCTCTGCACTATCAGGTCAAGCACTCCATCAATCTGACCCCAGGTGCGCTGCTGCACAATGGACCAATCTATGGGTGCTCCTTTCAGGAGAATGATGAAATCAAGAGGCAGATTTAGGAGCTGCTACAGAAAGGTCGCATCCATCCGAGCTCGTCACCCTGTGGGAGTTCAATCATGTTGGTATAGAAGAAGGATGGGACTTGGAGACTCTGTATTGACTATCGAGCACTGAACAAGATCATTGTCCATAATAGTTACCTGATCCCACGGATTGATGACCTCCTGGACCAACTGAAGGGGGAAAAATATTTCAACAAGATCAATTTGAAGACATGATATCACCAGGTACAAATCAAACCCTCTTATGTGTGGAAGATTTCCCTCAAAGCCAAGGAGGGCCTTTTCGAATGGTTGGTTATGCCTTTCGGGTTAACTAATTCTCTTGCAACCTTCATGAGGCTAATGGATGACATCTTATGGCCATTCAAAAACTCAATTGTAGTGGTATACTTGGATGACATCTTGATCTTCAGCCATAGTTGGGAAGATCACCTCCACCACACCTGACAGGTCCTCCAAACACTACGGCAACATAAGTTATGTGCCAATTTGGAGAAATGCACTTTTGGCATGACCTAGGTTTAGTATCTAGGATACATTATTGATGAACAAAGGGTGCATGTGGATCCAGCCAAGATCTAAGTCATTCGGGATTCACCATCTCCAACCACTCTAACAAAGCTCCACAGCTTGCTGGGTCTTGCCAACTTCTACTGCAAGTTCGTGTTGGGATTTTCTCATAGCACTTGGCCCTTGAGTCAATCACCAAGGGAGGAGCAAAGCAAAATTCTTTTGGGCTGAATCTCAATAGAAGGCATTCACAAAGTTGAAACATTGCCTTTGCTCGACACCATTTCTCGCATTACTAGTCTTGCAACAACCATTTGATGTCGAGACAGATGCCTCTGACTATGCTATTGGGGCAATCCTTACTCAAGAATCCAATGGCATATCATAGTGAGACACTTTCAAACACAATCTAGAAGTATCCTACTTATGACAAAGAGATATATTCCATTGTGTAGGCCTGCCAAAAATGGAAGCATTACATTTTTGTGAAGGAAACGGTCATCGACACAGACCATTGGCCCCTACAGTTCATACAGACCCAAGGGAAATTATAGAATGATCACCATCAAAAGTGGTCCACATACCTACAAAAATTCCATTTGAATATCAAGTATAAGAATGACAACACCAATAATGTTTCATATTGACTTAGTCGACCACCGATCATGGAGTTAACCATTGTTCTCAACTCTTGTGGGAACGAGACTTCTGATTGGCCACTTCTCTACAAAAGTGACCCAAAATTCAGCCACACATACCAAATACTCTTGGAGGGTCAACATGTTCCAGATTTTCATCTATAGGATGCCCTATTATGCCACCTTAGTCACCTTTGTGTTCCTTCAAGCGAGCGTGCCAAGATGATTTGGGAAGAAAACTACAGTCGGGCTGCTGGGAATTTCGGGGTCGAGAAAAGGGTGGCACTACTTCAGAAGTATTTCTATTGGCCAAATCTTTGACAGGATGTCGGGAACTTCATCAGATCATGCACTGCCTACGCCATTGAAAAACTGACCATCAAGAAGCAAGGCCTCTATACTCCACTGCCTATCCCTAGTCAACATTGGGAATCCATCTCCATGATTACATGTCGGGCCTTCCTTATACTAAGCATGGAAACTACTTTGTTTTTGTGGTCATCGATAGGTTCTTGAAGATGGCCATTATGGTGGCCTGCAAGAAGAATATCACAATAGAATCCACTGCTAAACTCTTCATTGAACGAGTGTGGGTACACTTTGGGATCCCACAATATATCATCTCAAATTAGGAAAGTAGGTTCCTCAGTACATTTTGGTCCACTCCTTGGTCGATGCTAGACACCAAATTCACTAAGTCCACAACCTTCCATCCCCAAACTAATGACTAGACAAGGTTGTGAACATGATGATCATACACATTCTGCGCATGTACAACTCAAAGAATCCATGCACATGGGATGAGAGCCTCCCCTATGTTTAGCACAACTATAACCAAGCTCTCCACAGCTTGACTGGCCACAACCCTTTCCAGGTGGGCTTGGGATTCTAACCACTATGTCCCATTGATGTGGCCATGCCATTTGCAGCTACTTAGGAAGATTCGGCTCATGTCTAGTCCAAAACAGATAAGGAAAAGAACTTCATTGAGCACATCCAATGTATAAGCCAATAGTTCCATGACATTCTAGAGAAACCAAATGCAAAGTACAAGTAGCGACATGATTAACATCGAGTTCCACACATGTTTTGGGTGGGTGACAAATGCTGGTTGCATTTTCAAAAGGAACACCTTACCGAAGCATATTGGAAACTCAAAGCACTCCGATATGGTCCTTACACCATTACCAAGGTTATGGGAGACAATGCATTTGAGATTAGCATTCCCCCATTCCTTGGCCTACACCCAGTGTTCAATGTGGACCGACTTCGACCATGCTTTCCATCATTACTAGACACATCTGACATTGTAGAACAACGCACACCCATAGAGTTAAATCCACATTACATGGAATAAGTTGCAAATGATTGGATCATGGACACATAGATCAAGCACACTCAGCATCAGAACATCCAACTGTATTGAGTTGTCAAAGCAGGCCAACTCCTTCATCAAGGCAAGTGGCTCACCAAGGACCAAGTTCAGCAGAAGTTTCCTCATCTCATGGAGGAATTCAACACAATGGGCAACATTTATTCCTAAGGGGGGGAAGAATGATCTAGGTGGATATTGGTGGCCACCTGCCAATTCCACTTTAACCCCCACCATTGTTTCTTTCATTTTTTCAGTTTCCTTAATTGTAGCACAGTTGACTATTTGTAGTAGTTTTTTGGGTCCTGAACTTCTGGAGCAATTTTGAGGCCTAAACGACGTTTTCTTGGGAAAAATGGGAGCAACATAATTCCATGGATTGATGATTCTTATCCCAAAGTTGTAGTCCTCCGATATATATCTCTAACGAGGTATTGTGCACATCAAATGGAGATCATATGTGAAAGTTACGACCCTCGGAAGTTGATGTACCAATTTACCCAAAATAGGGCCCGTAGTTTGGTGCTCCTAGGGTTAGGTTTTTGGATGTTTAGGGTTTTCCATTGCTTCTCAACAATAAATAGGCCTTCAAGCCTCATTGTAAGACAATTTAGAGGCATGTAGCTACCACATATCTTCTCAGAGATAAGCTACCATCGCCCTAACTAGTTTATTTCCATTTCTATTTGTAAGCATATTTCAGTATTTTACAATAATGAAATGAAGTATTATTTCTGCTACATCTCTACATGTATGGTTATATCTATAATTTGTTGCAAACTTGTTTAAATCTGGATAAATAAAGTTGGAGCATTGTTGTATTGGGGCCTCCACCCCTGGGGTAGTGCATTCCACTGAGGTTGTAGCAGAGCATATGGTTGAAATGACTGGATGGCTAGCTGGGAGTGATACTAAGATGCAAAGGACCAAGGAGGCGGTGTAGACAAGGAAGGATAAGCAGGGAGTCCCGAGGAAGGTATGGTTGTGGTTTGGTTGGGGGTGTAATATGCATGGGATGACCCTTGCATGCCCTGCTGGTATGGTCTAGGCCCATGAGGTCTCCTTTGGTTTATGTAGTAAAGCTACTCAAGGACCCCTTCAGCTCCTTGATATACAACTTTGAGTCCCAACAAATAAGGGCACTTATCTGTGGAGTGGTTTTCTTCACAGAATGAGGAAATTTCAATAGAATTCAATGGAAATCCATTCCTGGGGTGCCTCTTGGTGCATGTAGGACAAAAAATGGTCAATGCTCTCTCTACTTCCTCTTGCTTTCTCTTAATGTGCATCGTGTCCATTTGCAAGGCAAGGGTTTGGAGCATCTCACTTTTGAAATCTTCCAGCATGTTTCCAATTTCACCCTTGATGGATGAGTTGGAAGAGGATGTACTGACCATAGGTTGACTACCCCTACCCTTTCTCCTAGCTTCCCTAGAATGGTTTCTAAAGATAGTATTGATATCCTCATAGGGCGATTGGTATATATCTCCTCCTGCTAACAAGTGTAGGGTATTTAGAAGATATTCCCTTACTCCCCTAAGTAGGACCAAATTTAGTGACTCAGGGTAAAGTGTGAACCTGACCCTTTTGTAACTAAGCTAGAATCTTTCTCTGTAATCCTCTAGGGATTCATCATTGCCTATGGTCATCCTAAAAATTTGCTCTTTAGTATCCTTTGACTGATAGTAATCTTGATACTTGTTATTAAAGGCTTGCTGCATCTGAGCCCAAGTAGTGATGCTATCCCCAGGAAAACCCATGAAACATCGCAATGTTGCATCCTTGAGGGTAGATGGAAATAGTTTTAACATCTGCTCATCATATGTATAGTCATAGGTTCATCATATAACAAAAAACTTAAATAGAAAATTTTCAGGGTCTTTTGTGGTCAAGCCATGGAAATGAGGTAGAGTAGAGGGGCTTATATTTTTCATCTTAGTGTCCCCATTGGTTTCCCTAATGGGGAAGGCACCCTCAACTCTCTCTCTATTCCCTCTGTCATTAATGTTTTCAGCAATTGGTTTAGTAGGACTGGGCTCTACTTCTTCTTCTTCCCCTGTAGGTTCTTCAAATATGTCAGGTTTATCACCTATGGGTTCCTCCAATTCACAGCCACCGAAGAAGAGGGAACGTTGGTTGTTTGATGCAGTGGGGGTATTTGGAAAAAATTTCCCTAAGTTATCCCTATTCCTACAAGGCATGAAAGGAAATTTTTTTGGGTTGCTTTTGTGTTTTTTTCTTCAAACTTGGAAAGTACTTTGTAGAATTGAAATTGCTGATGAAATGAAAACTATTGACTGAGTGAAAAACTACTTGCTGAATTGAAATCTTGCTTGCAAAAATGGAAAGGAAAGCAGAAAATGTAGAATTTAAAAGGAAGCAACTAAATTACCTTTGCAGAAATAAACTAATGAAAAAATAGAAGAAATAAGTAATATTCACATATTACTGAGAAACCTCCCCGATAACGGTGTCAAGAAGTGATGAGTGCTAGTATTGTAGCAAGAATGTTGCAACTCCTGAGCTACCAGCTTTACTTTGTCAACCTGGGGTTCGTACAAACTTGGAGGTGTCAGTGTTGTATACACAAGTAAAAGTGATGGTTCTTCCTTTTGTCACAGTTCAGCTGGCGACAGACCACTATGGTTTTGAAGCCAAACTTCTATGGAATTAGAAGAAGCTTGGTTTCTTGATGGAAGAAAGGGAAATTTACTCTATGGGAGAGCTACTCTACTACAATAATGGAAAAGACCAAAATTCAATGCTAAATCACACAATTTCCTAATTAACTACCAAGAAACTATGCTTTGTAATAATGATAAATTAACATGAACAAAATGCTACTATCTAAGCATGGAAGTAAGAAGCATCAATTATCACTAATGTGCAAGTAAAGGGACTGAAATAAATCTGTTTTTATCCTTTTGCCTTTTCATGCAAAATCAAGTATGCAAGCTAATTTATTTTGGTGATGTGGAAGGTGGATTAAGGATGTTGGAGGATGGCTAGAAGGGTTAGGAGATGGTTGGATGGTGTGGGAGACCCTTGGGGGGATTTTGGTGACTTCCTAGAGGTTTTCTCTCAATTTGACCTCAGAAAAGGCTATTTCAGGAAAACCTACAGGATGTCCTAGAAACCTACAATATTCCCTGTAAACCTACAAGATACAACCGAGAAAAAAATGGAAGGTGTTGGACGTGATGGAAGGCTTATGAAGGTGTTAGATGGGTGGCATGAAGTGGGGAAAGGTCTAGGATCACTCAGAAGTCAAAAGAAAAGATAGAGGATGGTTAGATTCGCTCAATGTGCTTGGAAAAATTTCTATGAAAAATGATCAAAACTAGTGAACGAAATGGTGAAAACAAGGAATGACTATGGTGGATGGAGTGGAAGGTGGTTGCTGGCTATGAAGTCTTTGTCTCCTCCTAAAGCACCTGCTCTACATAAAACATGTATAGTTCCCAAAAAGCTATGTAAACAACAAGCATTCTCATAAGCTAGAAAAGCATACTTACTGAACTAACTGCCTACATTATGCATGAGGAAAGTTTCTGAAAAGAATGAAAGCATGGATGAGATTTACTGCAAGAGTGAAGATAGAAGAGATGGCAATGAAATACTACTTTGAAAAACTGATCAAACGCTAACTTAAATACAGTAACCTCTAAATCTTATGTAAGAAATAGAAATCTGTGTTTTTGGGGCTACATAAGGGTCCCTTCCTCAAATCATGATCCCAAAGGGAGGAAATGAGGCCAAGACACCCGCTGACAACCTTGTGGTGCTCCTTTTATCCCTGCTAACCTGCTAGTGAAGTAAGGCACAAATGGAAGCAAACTAATAAAAAACCAATCCAATCTACACTACTTGCAATGAAAACACATATAAAAGAAAATTAACAATGAAGCTACGAGACTAATATAAACATACAGATATAAGAAAGAGGAGCCTTGGCTTCTAGGGTTGGGTCCTAACCCAAGAGTTTCATCCCTCTGAGTTAACTCAGTGCTCGCTCAAAACAAAACTCATTCTTGTTACCAAAACAAAAAATTACATCAATAAAACTTTCACAAGTCTGGAGCTCGAAAATAGCTGAGTGTTTTACAACAAAAATCTGAATCCTAATGAGGCTCTAGGCCTCTCTACTTATACAAGTGAAGTCCCCAATGACATCCTTAAATTTAGGGAGGCTCGGCTCCTAAACTCTATATAAACTAGCTCTTTGTCTCTCACTTGCTCGGCTGCCTTCTAATCCTCGTGGCTTGGCTACTTGCACTCCGAGCTGCTGTGATGGATGGAGGAATATTCAAATGGAGGAGAAGTAAATGAGGAGGTTTACCTCCTAAAATCCCTCTCCCTTGTCCCATTTGATTTTTAACCTTAGCATTTTCCAAAATTCCTTGATTTTCTCCTCCGGTCCTGCATTCAATGCATATTAGTCCACTAGGCATTATATCCAACTCTAACTCATCTCATAAAAAAAATATAATAAAAAACATGTAATAAGTTGTGAGGAATGTTGGTTTGAATAAGCTAGGAGGTGAATTAAGGCCCATAAAATTACCCAGTGATGAGGCTCATCAGTTGTGTCACCTTTAGTAGATCTACCCATGGTCCATGGACCATGGGATTGTATAAAAAGAAGAGTCTTAGAGAGTCTAAGGTAGTTAGTGATAATAATGAAGATGAGTTTTCTGGGCCAATAGAAGCGAAAAGTGAAGAGTCTTAGACTAAAAGGGAGGCTCTGCAGGTGAGTTCATAGAGGCCTAGAGTAGAGTCCACAGCTGAGTGCATAGACCCCTACAGCTCAGTGTGCAGGGAAATGTTGAGTTTGTAAGAAGAACGGAAGTATCGATAAAGAAGATTATTCTGGAAATATCTGTGTTTTGTCTATTTTCTCTTGTTATGAATGAATGCGCTATAATGTTATGATAAATTATGGGTTTATGATTTAATATTGTATTGATCTACGATTCTGCATGGTTTATATTGTTATATGAATGCAAGTACTAATATCTGTTTATGCGAAGAGTATCTTAATGCATGTTGAAGATATCAGATACTTAGGCCAATCTAAGTAAATAAAAAAGAAAGAATAATCATATAGGTGTGTAGGTAGTTGATTCACATGTTTAGGGTCCGCAAAAGATAGTTGGAGACCTTTGTGAAGGTCCGGAAGTCGAGTAAAGGAAGTATATCAATAAGCCCTAAAAGGCTTATCGATCTGTGCGAAGGCAGAGTTAGAGCATAAAACGACATTACACTAATCTCTAGGTACAAAAACGTGTCTCCAACATCCCCCCATAATGCTTTGGGTGAGACTTCAGTTTGCACTCCGCAGATTGATGCCGAAAGGGCTATTAGTGTAGGGATTTGTTTGGAAAACTTAACTCTAAACCTGGGTCAAGACCCACTAAGCCAATAGTATTTCTTTCCTTTGATGCATTGCGTGATTTCCTTTCTACAAAGTTGTGTTTCAGTTTAATTGTACAAGTGTGTTTTAATCCTGCAAGTGTGTGTTGCTTCAACAAGAATGTTTATTCCTGCAAGTTGATCTTTTCCTTTATGCAAGTGAGTTTCATTTCTAAGTACAAGTTTGCAAGTAATTTCAGCAAGAAAGTTTGACTTAGGGTTGATTTATTATGTACATTCCCCTGAGTCTTAATGAAACCTTGTTCACATTACAAGGATCTGTAACTATGGGAATAGCCTAGTTGAAAACTAGAATCTATTGCAAGAATATTTGAACTAAAACCTCCATTTGAGAAAGGTACAAATCTGGTTTATATGTTGACAGTCATCTAAGAGAGAATAGATTCTCTCATTATTAGATTAGATGTCCATTCTTACATGTAGAAGCTCTCTATTGCAATAGAGATTTCCCTAGGGTGAGAAAACCTGGTTCTAGCACCCTCCCATACTACTTTGGGTGAGACCTCAATCCACGCTCCGTAGACTATTCTCGAAAGGGCCATTAGTGCTAGGATTTGCTTAACTAAATCAGTTCTGAACCTGGGTCAAACCCCACTAAGCTAACAAATGGTTCTATTGCCAGGACCAAGATCGACATAAGGGATGTCTGATGTCATGCCGCTGGAACCCAACAAAGAAGGAAATTAAAGAGTAGTTGGATAAGAATATTCTCGAGTTCGCGACACAAGAAAACAGAACTTTGCAAGTATCTAAGAAAAGTTGGATGGATTGCTATGTGTACACATAAATCCACAAGATTTTCTTTGTATTCTTTCCATCTAAGTTATATGAGTGGACCGCGAGATTAACCGACATCCCGGGAAGATGTAGGCTCAACGAACCGATAGTGTGGACTCCGGAGCTAGTGCACGGACTAGAAGCCTCAGAGGATAAGATAGCGCGAGCTGTGGACCACTAGCTCAACCAAATAATAGGAGGATTTATTACTGAGTTCACGGTGGACACGACCGTCAGTTACAATGAGGCAGAGAAACATTTTGTCAAGGGACCGCGAGGTAAGTATATTAAATATTTGAACACCTGGATTAAGATGTTGTTATGTGAAAAGCGGGTTATGCGAATAAATTAATGTTTGGGAATACGCAGAGTGGAAAGATCTACAGAAGTGGAAGTAGTGAAAAATTAGAAAACGGTCCCTTAATTTCACCCTCACGGGAAAGTGAGGATGAGCTCGCGAAGGTTTCTCTGAGAAGCGCGGTCAGTTTGATAAGTTAGCAGATTCCGTGGTTACCTCCACCCACACCACCACCACTTCACTTCCCTCACCTCCATCTCCAACCACTCCACCTCTACCACCTCCACAGTTCGGTATGGTGAGTGCGATCAAACTACCAGTGTTCAGAGGAGTAGGGAATGAGGATCCGAACCAATTATGGTTCGTGGTAAGAGCAGTGTGGGAAGCATAAGGTGTCATGAACGACAATATTAAGAAGGCTACATTGGTGAGCGCAGTGCAGGATTTCCCATTAACATGGTACATCAAGCACTCTAATGACCACCCAAACGCAGGGATAATAGAGGTCCATAATGCGTTGAACATAGAATTTAGCAAGCCAAATCCAGAGACACAGTCAATCATCAAGTTTAAAGAGATCGCGATGCTTCCAAGTGAGACTCCTTGGGATCTGAACCAAAGGCTGAAGAGTACGATCCATGAGGCTAATATGACACTAACAGATGCACAACATCGCACATGGTTTGTAGCATCTTTAACACCACACTTGAGGATGGCGTTCTCATAGCAGAAACTTTATACCCAGGCTGAAGCATTGGAGATGGCGATGAGATTACATGAGACCTCAATACAGGACCCTGGGTTGGGAGTTCAGCAAATCCACACGCAACTATAGAATCTATGTTTGGAAATGCAAACCTTGAAACAAAATAGGTCACCACGGCCAGAGGTGTGCGAGGAAGTTTGGTGCATAAAATGCAAAGGCCAAGGTCATGATAAGGATCACTGTCCAGTGTTCGCGAACTACTTGGCAGGAGGAGGGCCAATGTTGTTGAGACCAGAGGTGCAGGCAGGTGCGTGATATGTCATATAGGAGGGAAACACACGATGGACAATTGTCATTTGCTACAAAAATCTACACAGACACCCCAGAAATTGTTTTGTAATTTTTTCACGTCGGTAGGCTACGGCGAGCGCACTTACCGCAGTTACGAGCTAATGATGGATCAGAATCCAACCTATATAATGCAAATCAAAACACGAGCCCTTGACCCAGATGCAAGGATGGCGCATGCTGGATTTTAGGGTTGAGGTTGAGGACGAGGAGGAATGGGACCAGGAAGGGGCCACAGACAGTTAATTTGTTACAATTGTAGAGGACCTAGGCACTATGCCCACTACTGTACCAACCCGAAGAGGATATCCTATATGTATTGCGATTAGTTTGATCATGAAACAATAAACTGTCTTGTGTTGATCACAAAGATGTGCAAAAAAGGGGGTATTCCAGCCTCCCCCAACTCAGAATATATAAATGATGAGGTCTGAACCGCGTGAAGAGGACTCGAATGTAAACATGATGCTCAGAAGTGGCATGACCACAGGAGAGGATAAGGGGAACCAGCCAGAGGATAGAATGTGGGTTCGCAAGATTCCTGCAAAGGAACCTGAGTTTGACTTAGAACACACAAAGGAGACATTCATGGAAGCTAAGAAGAGCTTCACAGAGGCCTCCACTTCAGGTAGTAAGGATCAACCAGAGCGAGGAATGGATCCTTCAATGCTTACTACCTTTCTGGAGACATGCATGGAATTGTTGTGCGACAACAAGGTAGTTAAAGGACTACAGGAACTGATCACTAGGTGCATGGGGTCAGGAGAACTTATCGTAGTATGGAAATTGGGGAAGCATTCATTGCGCACTGGAAGGGATATGAGGTTGACTGCATAGATTGGTGAGTATGAAATGGATAAGGTAATCCTAGATCTGGGTTCGGAAGCGAATGTATTGCCGAAAAAACATGGGAATGTATGGGGAGGACCGCGTTACACTGGCCCCCTATTCAATTATGAATGGAAAACCAACAGAAGATTTTGCCCATGGGAAGGTGACAAGGGGTAATAGTTGATATTGAAGGTGCAAGCACACAAACAAATTTCGAAGTAATAGAGATTGTCAATGACAGCAATCCCTATCCCACATTGTTAAGAATAGACCGAAGCAACGATATGAATAGAATCATCAACCTAAAGAAGCACAAGATGATCTTCGAGAAAAAGTCATTACACATAGTAGTCCCACTAGACCCAGCCGAAGGAGCATGCTACACTGAACCAATGTGCAACGACAAAAGCGACGATGATATTGATTTTATTTACAAGAAAACTATGTGAGACTAGGATTGGTTGAATCCAACTACGAATGGGAGGATCTCATGGGAGTGAAAAAGCTCTTGAACTTCGGATTCAAATGAGGAAGTAGAACGATGGCAAAATCGATTGAACGAAGTGACGACGCTGAATTGCAACATGATGGTTAGATCACTGCATTGCGTGACAACGGAGGCAAGAGAGTCACCGACATATGATGTATTGATAGAGGTGGATGAATACCTGAAAAAAATTGAAAGTGCAATACTAGAACAACAGCGGTTCAATGCGTTGAAGTGGCAACTACGCACAACACCCGCATGATGGTAGGGTACACATTAAGGAAATTTTGAGGACTGGCACAAATGTAGAAGGATGATGCGCCTACAATTTTGGAAGCTGTAGCTATAATTAGAAGACAAATACGATGGACGAGATCACCCACGTACACACCTCACAAAATGGACCAAGGTCTTTGGGGAAGAAGCACAGCCTGAATGTGTACACTTATTTTACCATACCTTGGATGTCATACCCATGAACTGGTATACTGAGATTGAACTCTGACATGGTATGGGTGAATGGGATGTCTCGCGTGAGGGATTCCTTTTAACATTCACATTTGAAGACCAGTGGTCGGATACTGTTGATGATGCACTGCAAGCAGTAAAAGTCGCCATCTTCAAAATACCACTAGAGCCATTGGAAATTCTGCAACCAGTATGGGCAACCTAGTTAAGAAGCACGCTAGAATGTTATAATGTGTAGGTGGATAAGGATGATGATGACGCTCGAAATATTGATATTCCAGAAACCGAAGACTATCGCGAGGTTTGAGGACCATTAATTGAGGCTCCTAACATCATTGCGCTACTAAAAACAAAGGAGGTAAACATTGGCACAAAAGCGGAGTCGAAGTATGCGATGCTAGGAGACTATTAGGATGATGCTATGGTAGATAAGGTCGCTGAGTTACTCTGTGAATACCAAGACTTGTCTTCGACCAAAATCACGGACTTAAAAGGGATCATTGGTGACTTAGGGATGATGAAGATCACCTTGAAACCAAATGCAAAGATAGTTAAGCAGCGGCCTTGCTGCTTGAACCCAAAGTATAAAGAAAAGGTTCGTGATGAATTAGACAAAATACTCGCAGCCAGAATTATTGAACCATTGGAAGAATCTAATTAGGTGAGTCCTATGGTAGTGCAGGAGAAAAAACATAAAGGCGAAATAAGAATATGCATGGACTTCAAGTAGCTCAACGACGCTTGTGTTCACGATCCATTCCCAACACCATTCACAGATGAAGTATTGGAGAATGTTGGCAGTCAGGAAGCTTACTCATTTACGGATGGCTTCTCAGGGTACCATCAGATTAAGATCGTGCCAAAAGATAGGAGAAAAACAACCTTCGCAACAGAATGGGGATGCTTTTAGTACACCATTATGCCCTTTGGACTGAAGAACATGTCAGCAATATTCTCGCGCATAGTGGTGGCGGCATTCAAATAATACATCCACAAGTTCTTGGAGGTCTATTTGGATGATTGGGCTGTCTTTGGATTAGTTAAGCACCATGTAGTGAGCTTATGGTTGATGTTGGATACTTGCTGCCGACACCAGATTGCACTGAACCTTAAAAAGTGCACCTTTCTTGTTCCTTTTGGCAACCTGCTAGGCCTTGTGGTCTACAAACAAGGCCTGATGGTGGACCCTACGAAGATTATTGTTATTCTGAATCTGAAAGCACTGCGTAGTGTCAAATAGTTACGCGCTATTTTGGGGCACACTGGCTACTATAGGAAGTTTATCAAGAGTTATTCCCAAATAACCGCGCCGATGGAAAATCTATTGAAAAAGGATGTGACATATTGCTGGAATGATGACTGCAGGAAGAGTTTAGATGTCCTAAAGGTGAAACTGGCCTTCGCGCCAATTTTTGTCTTCCCAAAATGGGATGCGGAATTTCATGTACACGTTGATGCGTCATGTATCACGTTGGGAGCCGTACTCACATAGGAGGGTGCGGAGGGTGTGGATCACCCAATAATGTTCCAAGGCAGAAAAGAACTACTCTACCACCAAACACGAGGGGTTGGCAATGGAATACGCGCTCCAGAAATACTAACATTATTTACTTGGAGGACATTTCAAGATGTATACCGACCATTCTGCATTGAAATACTTGGTCAACAATCCTATGTTGGGGGGGCACATATGGAGATGGTTGTTACTGTTTCAAGAATATGATTTTGAGGTCATAGTCAAGCCAGGACGCTTAAACACAAGACCAGACCACTTGTCACGAATTGAGATGGGCGAGGAAACAACAAATTTAGAGGAGCGACTACCCGATGCACAGCTCTTTGTAGTACACGACGCAGATGGACACATGAAGATATAATCCATCTTCTAACAACAGGGATTGCACCGAAGGAGTACTTAATCCAACAAAAGAAGGAATTGGTGGTGCGCGTGGCAAACTTTTCTATCATCGCAGGGCACCTCTACAAGATGGGCAATGATGAGATATTGCGAAGATACGTACCTAAATTTGAACGAAGTCAGATCCTCACGGAAGCACATGGGGGTGTTGCAGGAAGGCACTATGCAGGACGCATGACTACACAAAATATTCTTCGCGCAGGGTTATGGTGGCCAACCCTGCACCAAGATTCGAAAGCACATTGTAAGGCCTGCGATATATGTCAAAGAACAGGAAAACCATCGCGAAGGTATGAGATGCCACTAAATCCCCAATTGACACTGCAGCCATTTGAGAAATGGGAAACCAACTTTGTTGGCCCAATCAAACCTCAAGAAAAGATGGGTGCACACTACATCATCACCGCGATGAAGTACCTGACACGATGGGTGGAAGTACAACTGGTCAAGGACTGCACGGTTGCCAAGATTGCTAAGTTTTTGTTTGAAAACATGTTGACATAATTTGGCTGTCCGAAAATCATAATGAGTGATCGCGGAACACATTTCTTGAATGAAACCATAAGTGCACTCATAAAGGAGTTCCAGGTCTATCACCAGAAAAGTACACCATACCACCGACAGGTTAATGGAACAGTTAAAGAATTCAATAAAATACTAGAGACTACGCTGACAAAAATATGTAACACGTAGTGGAACGACTAAGACCTACGTGTACCCACTGTGTTATGGGCGTACATGACAACATGCAAGAAATTGACGGGACAGACACCATTCCGGTTGGTCTATTATATGAAAGCTGTCATGCCGATGGAATGCATCATACCTAGTCTATGAATAACAGTGCTCACAAGCATGTCAGAACGAGAAGCTCTGGAAGAAAGGCTCACTCGCAATTAGAAGAACTTGAGGAAGAACAATTTCTGGCCACATTTGACCAGTAGGTACAAAAGTAGCATGAAAAAGCCTGGCACGACCACCATATCAAGTTGCGCACCTTCAAGGTAAACGAATTCATGCTATTGTATGATAACAAGTTTGAAAATTTTCTTGGAAAGTTCAGAAAGCACTGGTTGGGACCATATGTGGTAAAAGAGGTCACAGACGAAGGTGCGGTCCAACTAGTCAAACTTAATGGAGAACCCTTCCCAGGAAAAGTAAACGATAGTCACCTGAAGTGCTACATGTGTGGGCTGGATATCTGACTAACCGACCGAAGCACAATCTTCGTGACTCAAGGAGCTAGACAGGGGTGTGAGACTATAAACACAAGCACCAGAAGCTGATACCAAAGAGGAGACACGAGTCAGACACAAATGATTCAGAAGCAGGAATGGAGCAAATTCAGCAGATGACAGAGTAGTGCACTATGAACCTCCGTATAGCACAGGTACAGTTGGAGGGCCTCTGTGCCAACATTGCCACACCAACAGAGTCACTTGGGATGAGTCACGATGATTGTGTTGGGGGCTTGTTGGGCATGCGACCCCCCGCAGTAGGTTTTGGGGCTTAAAGCCTGAGTTTTGGTTAATTGTATTGTAAGACTCTGCAAAGTGTGGGTGCGGAGCGCGAAAGTCTAGGATGAGTCATAGGGTTGTATGCCCTAAGAATTGAAAAATAATGTAAAGTTGTGTTGGCCTACCCATGGTCCGCGGACCATGGGATTGTATAAATAGAGCGAGGCTCTAAGTGTAGAAATAGTTTTGGAAGAAAAGAAGCAGGAAATAGATAGATGTGAAGGCATGGTTGGATCATAGGGGAAAGTTGAAGTGTATTTGGATCATAATAGTAGGAAGAGGCTCTATAACTGAGTGTGCAGAGGCCTAGTAGAGCATGCAGCTGAGTGCGCGGACCCCTGCAGCTGAGTATGTAGGGCAGAATCGGGTCTGTAAGTGGGATTGTACTTGGATTTGGATTACGTGTACGAATTCTTATATGTGAATTTAATCTAAGTAATCATCTAACAGAGACGTATTAAGGCAAACTTGGGTAAATAACAAGGCTTGCGCTATGACTAGAACTATGTGAAGACAGTATCACAGGGCGCGGGGCGCCTGCAGGTGCGCATAGCATAGGAAGTGCGAAGGTTGGACCACATACCAATCACCACATATTAGACATCCCCAGTGTGAGGAAACCTGGTTCTAGCACCCTCCCATACTACTTCGGGTGAGACCTTAGTCCACGCTCCATGGACTATTTCCAAAAGGGCCAGTAGTACCGAGATTTTCTTGGCTAAATCACTTTTGAACCTAGGTCAGGCCCCACTAAGCCAACAAGTACATGAACTCCGTTCCAGTGCAGGAACATTGTTGCATGTAGGAACAAAGATTCAGTCTAGGAAGGAAAAATTGTAATAGAGACAAATGTACCTAAAAGTTTGATTATTTTTCTGTCTCATAACTCCACTGATACTTGGTCTCAGATGTTTACTTTCCTTCCTTTCATTGACCAAGATTGGTTATGCTGATTTTAATTCCCTTCATTTAGCTTTTGCAAGTATTTCCTTTTGAATGATTTCAGCACCAAAACCCTCGTGGTGTTATTTTCTTTTCATTCTTTTTAATTCTACAAGTGTAGTTAGGAGCTGTTAGAGTCGATCTAGTTATCTCTCCATCAGAGATCAAAGCTCTTTTGCATTTCATGATTAGGTGTCCCATCAGTTTTGATCAGTTTCATTTTGTTAGGCATGCCATAACTCTGATGGAGTGGTTTGTGTCACTCATTACCCTCGTTCTTGGCACTGCTGGTTCAGGTCTATTCATTAAAATAAGTCTTCAAAGGTCATTTACAATCATGTTTTAAATTTTTAGGTCTTAGGTCTAGGGTCTTGAAAAGTCTTAGAAGACCAGCAGGCCACAGGGATGTCTGTGTTAGATCATCACTTCAATAATTTTCATCATTGTACAACTGAATTAGGACTTCTCTTCAAAACTCTGTTTTGAAGATAAGTCGCCATCTCATTTTTGTAAAAAATTGTCAAAATTTTCAGTTCTTCAATCGTTCAAGTGCAGCCTTGATCTCCTTTGCTAGAGCATATCAGAGCTATCCCTGCTAAAAATTATCAGAGAAAATCATTATTTCAACCAATTTTAAAGGGGAAACCAAAAAGGTTAGAGCCTATTAATTTTGAAAAAGTGTCAACAACCAAACATAAGAAAATGGGTTTTGGGTTAAGCAAAAATCAACAAGGAGTCTATATGAAGATATTCCTCCTCATTTGCAACCCATTCCACATTCCAAGAGAAAAGAGCATTGTTCTAAGGCGATTTTGTGAGTTTGTGAGCAAATTGGGTCGTTTCCAGGGTGCGAGACGCATCAAGTTGGGTATGCGGCGCATCAGGCGACAAATTCCAGTGCAATCTTACACGCGCGCGGCGCATTAGGAGCGCTCAGCACATTAGGAGCGCACGGCGCGTTGGGTGAGGCGCGCGGCGCATAGGAATTTATGCCTAAACTTTGTCCAGAAACCACTCAAACACCTCTTCTCACGCATCAAATCATAGGTAGGCTTACATTCATGGCTTGTTCTTGGTTTTTGGATGGTTTATGTAATGAAATTATGCTATATTTTCCATGAAAAACCAAGTGTAAAAACCCTCCTTGTCAATTCATTTGCTGTAAGGATTTAAATGCCAAGATTGCTGTAGGGTTTTCAAAAATAACTGTTGCCAAGGTTTTCCTATTTCCTTTGTTTCCCATCCCCTATTTTCACTGATATTTTCTGCAATAATTCCTCATAAAACCCTACACTATCCTCCCTCAAATCCCAATCCCTCCCTTCTACTACAAACATATAATCCCTACCTCATCCCAAAACCCTAAAATTTCAAGTTTTCAATGCCCCTTCCCTTCCCTAATTTCCTTATTGTATTTCCATTGTTCCCATTTCCCTAATGTTTTCCCTTTCCTAACAATTTCCTTGTACATTTATGTCCCCTTGGTCACAACATTTTGAGAAAAAGAAAAAGTCTACAGTCAATTTTGTACACAATTGTAAATCAGGATATATATATTCCAGCTACCTTGTTTTTAAAGAACATGTCAGAGACCGGGTCAGTATATGAGCAGGAGTATGATAGTGACTCTACACCGGAGGTCAATGTACCTAATGTGCCACGGAGGTATCACAAAGGTGGCAAGAGTGGACAACATGTTAGGGAGGAGCCTACTTCTTTGGCTCAATTGCAAGCTTGCCCACTTGCAATGGATTGTTTTTAGTGCCAATCATGTTACCAATATTGTGAGATGATCTCACAAACTCAGCATCATCAGGAACTAGTCCATCTATTTGTCCTTAACCTACAAGATGGTCATGTGAACCTTGCCAGAGTGGATTTTACCTTGTCACCCGATACTATTGCTCAGGCCACTAGGATACCAAATGTAGGGGAGGAATGGAGTAAATGCCAGATGCTGGACAGGTATTACTATGAGCCATATATCAAGCCTGGATATATCAGACACTTGAGTGTAGCCTTTCCTTTCACATTCCTGAAAGATGAGTTTGCACCGTTGATGAAACTCATCATTTGGTATTTCAGCTGTGAGGGCATATTCTCGCGCCTCTATGCATACCATGTTCATTTGTTGATGCATTTCACACAGGTACGTATGATGAACATTCCATTTTTCATGTGTCAAAACATAGAGAGGATGGTGCCTTTAGTACATAGGAAGAGCCTGGCACATCAGCACAGGAGCATATATCACTATGCCTTGATCAAAATCATAGTGATGCATCAGTTGGCACAGCAGGGTATTGCTTGGGAGGATTTCATCTCCCATGATTACTTTTCCGCACTACAGCCTCCTCCAGAGATAGTTCATGATGAGGGAGGGCCTTCACATCAGTTTGAAATTCCTGAGACTGAGCATGTTGATGCTCCAGTATATGTGACATATCAGAGAGGCCACAGGGTCTTATTTTCATCCGCACGACGAGTACTATCTCCACCCGAGGTGGAAGGGATCTCGTTGACATCATCAGCAAAGCGAGTATTATCTCCACATCATGTTGAAGGGCTCTCGCCTCCATCTTCAGCACAGGTACAGATTCAGGATAGGGGCAAGATACCCATGGTTGATGAGGGTCCTTTAGGAGGTCAGGATATGGGTATCATTGATGTTGATGCTAGCTCGCCTAACTCGGAGCTCAAGGAGATCATCCGAGAGAAAAGGGCCGAGAATGAGTCGCTGTAAAAGAAATTGTAGATGGCTAAATGGGTGATCAACTACTTGGAGTAGCACAACAAACAGCTGGAAGATGAGCATGAACTTTATGAGCTGCGGAAGATCTAGGAAGACCGGGAATTGGCCCGAAGAAGACCCGGTGATTTGACACCTATTGATCGAGAATCAATGCTCTTCCAGGTAAACACTCATTTGGAGAAGTTGTTGGCGAAAGAAAACAGGTACAAAGACATGCTTTGCCATATAAAAACTCACTATTGGGCTCGCATGCATGTTTGCAAAGCAAGAATGAAGACCCTCAAGAGGCGTTTGAGCAAAGCGCAAAAACAATGCAAAAGGCCTGATCCGCTTCGAGTTTTGGCTGAGGCTTCATTAGTTGAGCATGATACATGATGGAGGGTCTTCACTCCAAATTTGGGCAAATTTGGAGAAAATTGTGTCATTTCAAAATTTTTGGCTTGCGAAACAAGTTTTTTGGCTCTACGCATAGCGCACAGCGCGCGACCCATAAGATGGGGAGGTCCAAATCATAGATGGCTTATAGTTTTGGATTTTTCATGATAAAATACACATGCCCATCCATTTCCAAGACATTTCATCAAGTTATGGGTGACCAAAAGGCTCAAAAACATCATGAAAATCACCTTTCTGCCACTTTTTGCACCAGCAGGAAGTACTTCTGGGAAAATGCACTTTGGGAGGGTCAAATGGACACCAAATTGGAAAATTCCACTTGGGTTAGAAAGAAGACATCCAGGGCTTTCCAACAAGCCAACCTAAGCTCAATTTGGATGTCGGGACGTGCCCCAAAAGCAGGTGGAAAGGCGTGTGGCGCACAGGGCTCAAGCGCGCGGCGCATAGGGTTGTTTGGCATAGTTTTTGTCCTCAGCTCAGTAAATGAAGGCAATTTGACCAGTTTTGACTTGTGATGGGATTTTTCACCCTTCTTGATGTAATTATTGGAACTTTATGTTGTTTTGACACTTATTTACCTATTCTAGATGATTCATTCATAAAATAGCAAAAATGTAATGAATGAATTGGTTTCCTAGCTTATAGAAGCAAGTTGTTTTGACTGCCTAGATTGTAGTGCTTAGTTTAGAATTGGTTGAAACAGCTCCTAGGATGATGAGCTCAACCCCTAGAGGCAAGGGAATGTGTTGGATTGCCTATATTATGTATTTTCTTAGTCATTTTAAGGGTTGGACTCTTGGGAATAGCTTGACACTCTATTGTACATATCTTATCTGCATTTTTGGCAAAGGAAAGACCAGGGTTTTGCAGCACTATTTGGGATTCATGTGGCTTTATGTGTTGATGGTGTGTTTCTCTCAGTACTTTTAAGTTGTGTATGTGTACCACTTTCTTTATTTAATCTTCTGTAATTAAACGAATGAAGTGTTAAGGTAGAATCCATGAACTTGTTATGCTCTGCCTTTAAATTTGTTTAATTTTCTATGTTTTCTTCAGTTTAAGGAGAATCTTGGAGACTTCCTTGCTCTCCTTAGCTCCACACCAGTCTGATCTATTCATCTCACTTGCTTTAAGGCATCAACACAATCGCCTATCTTGCCCCAAGTAGACCTCTGCAAAAGTTGTGCCTCATCCCCGCATCCAAAATTGCCTTTCCCTTGAATTCAACAAAATCTTTAAAAATCAATTCTAAACTCTTTGTACTTCATACCTAGCCTAACATTAGTCATCAATTCGGTCATATCGAGCCTCTTTGATTATCTTTTGCCGAGTTTGACCTGCAGAGAGCCCTCTCCTTTCCTCGTAGGGCTAGCTACGAGGCTGAGCATGGTTTGATGTGGCCTTGAGTCTCACCTTATTTCAGCCTAAGGTAGATTTGAGCGCTAATATAGTGAAAACTTCGTTGGGGACGAATCTCAATGGTTTGCTTGCTGATGAGTTTGTTTCACAAGTCTTAGACGGAGTCTGAAGTCATGCCAGGTAGCTTTCGAAACGCTCATGCTATGCATAAGCGGGAGTAGATAAATGTTTCTTCAGTCGATCTCCAGTTAGCTTGTGGAAACTTGATTTGCAAATCACCCCAGTACTTTTGTTCGTTCAATACCTTCGGATGATTGAGTCTAGCAAACGATTTGGCTATATTATTTAGTTCTTTTGATCTTCTGATAAACACACTGGCTTCAAAAAGACATACAAGAGCTAATCCAGATCCGAATCCACCTCCTATTTACGAAAATCCAAATTTGATTCGAAAAATCCTCCGTCAAGAAAGCTCGGCAACTCCTGTCATGCGGAATGAGTTATATTTGCGGACAAATCTAACCTCCCTAGGAGTCTAAGACTCTCTAGTGACAAACAAACCAAACAAGAGCTATCCTTCTC